>NMUG010004918.1:0-13503 GCA_002855965.1 Monotropa hypopitys | reverse complement strand
TGTCCCCCATCTCAGGAGAAATGCCCTCATAGGCGAGCTTCGGCTCAAACAAAATGACCTCCTTCCGGGAGGACCCCGCCGTCTCCTGGGTCGCCGGGTCCTCGGCATGAACCTTCTCTGCAGCAGCGGCAGAGTGCTCGGCAGGGGGCGTATCTTCAGATTGGCGGGGCCTCTTCCCTGACCGGGTCTTAGCCAGACCGGCCAGGATGTTGTCAGCTCGGAGCCCAGCCGTAGTCTCCTTCAAGATCGTCACAATTGGGTCGACATCCATACCCTCCGTCTGCTCGGCCAGGAAGTCCTCCTCAAGGTTGATGACCTTTTTCGGCCCCATCTCTCCTTCCTCGGCTGGGTGTTCAGTAGAGGGCTCGGCTGGTTGAGCAGTTGGCTCGGCTGAGCGCCTAGCGGAAGTCTCGGCCGGGGAGGGTCGCGGCCGAAAAATATGGGTGTATGTTGGAGTGTATTCCAACAACGTCGGGGCCGAGCGTCTTGCCTCGGGAAGAGCAGAGAAAGCCTTTACCCTGTCAACGTCGGATGCGTTCTTCAGACCGCTGAGGACCCCAAGATCTGCACAGAAGAGAGACAGTCAGAAGATCAGACTAAAAGAAGAAACTTTGGCCGAAGTGACAAAGCTTACCAGGGACACCCTCTCGGAACGGTACGGTGTACACCCTGTCCATTCCGACGTGAAGTGGAATAAAAAAATGGCCGGAGACGATCATCACGTCGTCGGCATATTTGTCAGAATCCGGCAAGCCGGTAATCAGGCCAGATTGGCCAGGTCTCCGGCCCAGATAGTATTTTTTGAACTTCTGGTTGTAGACGACGTAGTAGCAGCCGAAGATGTCATCGAAAGAGAGTCGGTCCGCCCGTGGGAGGGACTCATTCAGCTTCGCCACCCCCAATAGAATTCTAAAGGTGTTTACCGTCACTTGGAACGGAGTAAGGCGGAGCGCGCCGAAGAAGTGGGTGAGCATAGGGTGAAAGGGAAACCGAACTCCCCTCTCAACAACAGCGACGACCGGCACAAGAATGTGGTCCGGTCCTTGGTCTTTGTAGCCGACAAGGGCTAGCAGGATATTTACGTCTCTGGGGATCTCGTACTCCTCCCGGAAATGCCGAAGGTCTTCAGGAGTGTCCAGGTACTGCCTGAACTTGTCGGACCGTCTCTTCTGCGCCATAGTTGGATCTGAAAAGAACACGAACAAGAGGGCACCTTTAGTCGGTCCGGCATCGACCTACGCGGTGAAGCACAGGGAAACCATTGGCTTGGCCTTCAACCAACAGCCAAGGCCAGTCCGGCTCGGCTAAGAGCAGGCTGGGTGTTCGTCCCCTACCTCTGCAGCCCAGAAACTCGCAGGGAGCTTCCAGGTCACAACAATGGCGGAAGATTGAACCTCCAACCCCAACAATCGCTAAATCGACTAGAAAACGCGAAAATGACCACCATTAACGTACAGAGAAGGGTTAGACGGTCACCTGGAAGGAAGAAAGGGGCTGGAAAGCTGAAGAAGATGCAAGGAAGGGGCTGGAACGTAAGTCGCCGGAAACACGCCGCACAGTGGCCGAAAATCGCCTGGGATGAGAGAGAGAAGCAACGGGAGTTCTGAAAAATGCCCAAGGCCTCCTTTTATAGGAGGTGGCCGGTAGGTTAAAACCGGTTGACCGGCCGAACCGGCTTGGCCGGTCACACGCTCCTGCAATCATTACTCTGCCTCGAAAATTGAACCGGCGCTGCAAAACCGACAGCACTCTGCACCACGTCTCATCAGCTGCAGAGCCACCCAACCACGGCGTGACACGTAGGGCTGCACAACCGGCGATTCAGACGCGCGACAGCCAATGACGCGACAGCTGTCAGGCGTGACGTCATGACAGACGCGCCGCTCGCCCAAAGCGCGACACGTCATCGCTTTCAAAACGATGGTTCATTAAATGCTGTCAGAGACCCAAGTTTCAAGACGAATCAGTGGTCCGGCGCTCCTTCTCTTCGGCACCTACACAACCAGTCGGCACCGAGTCAACCCCGCTTCGGCCAAAATGCCTGGCCAAAGGGGTTGAGGGGCTATTGTTGGGGGGCCGAACTCTCAAGAGGCCGGAGCCGCGACCTCCTCCATGAGGACCACAGCACAGGCCAGCCAACAGGCGGCCGAGCAAAGCTTAGCCGACGACAGGGCCTCACTAGGGCTCTCTCCGGCCCGAAGACTCAAAGCCCAGAGGAGGCGCCTAGCCGAAGCCACATGAAGTCAAGGTCGTGCAACCGAACAGAGGAAGGGCCGACGAGAGGGGCTCCCTTGGGATCACTTCTGTGCAGAAGTCCCTTAGCCCAGGACGGCCCGGCCTACAGCCAGCAACGCTGAAGCAGCTCGCTTCGTCCAGACAGGACAAATGCCTTGTTTACAGCAAAGATTCCCTCGAAGACAGCATCTCGGGTCTTGCGTACATGGCAGACACACGCCTGACACAGAACCAGCTTTTCCGCGATTCCCGCAGAATGTCAGGCACGCTTCGTCAGCTTTTCTGCCGCCCGATGTTGTCAGGCGGCACCGCCTGACACTGTCGGGGTCGACCAGTCGGCCGCACGCTCAGACATGCAGGAGGGACAGGTGCACTGCCCCATGACCTACCACAGCAGTTCACCCGCGCCGAAGCGCGTGTCTTCCACTCTCCGATGGATCTATAAATAGGGGAGAGCATTCAATGCAGAGGTACACTCTCTCTCACTAGCCAAAGCTCTGTCCATTTACTTTCTCACTCTAGAATCCTTGTTGACTTTGCCATCGGAGGGTCTACCGGCGACATCCGCCGGTAGCCTAACGTTTGTCTCTTTTGCAGCCTAGCACCACCGCTTCTCCACCGCTCACTACAGGAATCCACCACCATAAAGGCTTACCCCCAACAGTTGTATAGTGTTCTGAGATTTGTTGTTGTATAGGTCTTTATTATGTCATATGTTCAATGGAATAAGCAGAAGGGTCTTTTGAATGTTAAACTTTGCATGGTATCAGAGCACTACGCTCCAAAACCCTAGCTGCCAGACCACCTGCGAACCTTAGCCATCTCACGTACCTCAGCCATCTGAAACCCTCGCCGGAGCTCCAGCCATATCGCGAAACCCAAGCGAGTCACTCCCAATGTCGCACATCACTCGCGACAGCCGTCGCACGTCACTCGCCACTGCTCGCCAGCCTCCGGCAAGTCTCCTCCCGAAGTCTCCGACCTCTGGTGAGTCCTCGCCATTGCTCGCCAACCTCCAGCAAGCCTCCAACATTCTCAGGCAACCTTTTTTGAGTTTCCAAATCTGATTTTTTGGGTATTTTCGCTCTCCGTCAATCTCTGGTTCATCTGGACTGTTACGTTTTTGGTTTTTCTAATACGAGTACGTCCCACCTTGTGTTGGTGGTGGTTTGTTGATTATCTCAGCATTTTTTGAGGTTCTGTAGCATTTTAATATGGCTTATGTTCCGAAACTTGAGGTGAGCCAGACTTGGACTCTAGATAACACACAAGTTGGATGATTCCAACTACTTACTTTGCTTACTTTGACCAATGAGCTTTACATTGGCTATTACTACTAGGCAAATGTTGAAGGTCCAGTTCCTAAACCCGATGGAGGTCCAGACTTTGAGAAATGGGACACTCAGAATGCTCTTGTTATGACTTGGTTGTTCAATTCCATGACACCCACCATCTGTTACTCTTTTTTGCTCTTGGATTCTCCGCATCTTGTTTGGCTTGCTGTTAAGCAGACTTACTCTCAAAAGGGTAATGATGTTCAAGCCTTTGAGTTGAGGAAGCGACTTCGTGGGCTGGATCAACATCATCACTCCTTTTTTTAGTATTATGGTGAGCTAAGTGGAGTATGACAAGAATTGGACTTTTATCAAGGTTTTCAGATTGTTTGTCAATGATGCCACTGCATTCCAATAGATGGTGAAAAAAGAGCGCATTTATGATTTTCTAGTTGGGCTTGATATGGAATATTTGGTATCACAATATACGCTTATAGTCTTAGATATTTGTTTAAAAGATCAACATAGAATGAAAAAAGAGAGTAGAGACCCACAAACTAAATAATGGAGCCTACGAGAGAAGAAGTTGGAGTTGTTTAGAGACAAGATTTTAAATAAAGGAAGTTAGAATTTCGATGGCACCAGTGAGGAAATGTGGAACATGATGGCGGGCTCCATTAGAAAAATATTGCAAGAAATTCTTGGAGAGTTGAAAGGGAGAGGCACCACCTCAAAAGAGACTTGGTGGTGGAATGATGCGGTCCAGACCATAGGAAAGCTAAAAATGAGTGTTTCAAGAAGTGGAAAAAAGATAGAAGTGATGTACATTTTAGAAGTTATAAACAAGTTTGCAAAGAGGCCAAGAAAGCTGTTGAGGAAGCTAAAATGAGATGGTTTAAGGATTTTTATGCTAGACTAGATAACAAGGATGAAAAAAAGGATATATATATATAAGCTTGCAAAATAGATAGAGAAGAAAACAAGAGATGTATCACAAGTTAGGTGCATAAAAGATGATGACTATAGGATACTGGTGAAGCATGAGGAGATTAAGGAAACATGAAAGAATTATTTTGATAAACTATTAAATGAGAAGTGTGAGAAAAACCTAAGTGAAGATCATTTTGGTGCTTCTAGTAGAAGAGAGAGTTAAGAGTATATGTTTTATCGCAGGGTACAAAAGTATAAAGTGACAAATGCATTGAGAAGAATAAAATCAGAACAGAAGAGTAATATGGTTGACAAAACTTTTCAACAAGATTATTCTGACTAGAAGGATGCCTAATGAGTAGAGAAAGAATACCCTACTACCAATATATAAGAATAAAGAAGATCTTCATAATTGCAACAGCTATAGAGGTATTAAATTGATGAGTCATATATTGAAACCGTAGGAAAGAGTTATTGAACATCGACTAAAAATGTTGACAACAATATCAGCGAATCAATTTGGATTTATGCCTAGTAGGTCAACAATGGATGCAACATACTTCTTAAGAAGATTAGTTGAAAAATACATAGAGAAAAAGGACATTCACATGGTTTTTATAGACTTAGAAAAGATATATGATAAGGTGTCTAGAGACATTATATGGCGGGTCTTGGAGAGAGGGCATAACGAAAGGATATATTGATGTATTTAAAGATATGTATAAAGGTGTTGTCATCACTATTAAATCTCATGTAAAGGGAAACAAGTGACTTTCCAATCACAGTAGGATTACATCAAGAGTCTGTTTTGATCCCTTATCTTTTTGCTCTAATTATGGACGAATTGACTAGACCAATTCAAGATCATGTCACATGGTGTATGTTCGCAGATGATATTGTCTTGGTAGATGAAACTACAGGAGGTATTAATGCCAAATTAGAAATCTGGAGAGAAATATTGGAGTTACAAGGTTTTAGAATCAGTAGGAGTAAGACAGAGTACATGATCTGTAAATTTAGTGATAGCCAAAATACTAATGTTAATATAGTGGCCCTCCAAAATCAGGAATTACCAAGAAGTGCATGTGTTAAGTATCTTGGCTCAATTGTTATTAAGGATGGAGAGATTGCGAAGATGTTACATACAGAATTCAAGTTGGATGGATCAAGTGGAGGAGTGCTTTAGGAGTGTTATTTGATCGTAAGATACCTGCAAAGTTGAATGGGACGTTTTACCGTACGACCATAAGGTCAGCCATGTTATATGGTATAGAGTGCTGAGCAACTAAAAAACAACATGTGAGTAAGATGAGTGTCGCCGAAATGAGAATGTTGAGATGGATGTGTGGTAGAGCTTTGCGAGATAGAATTAGAAACAAAAATCTTCGTGATATAGTAAGGGTAGCGCCGCTGGAAACTAAGATAAGAGAAAATAGATTAAGGAGGTTTGGACATATCTATCGTAGGCCCATTGACGCGTTAGTTAGGAGGAGTGATAGAGGTATGATAGACAGTAACACTAAGGGAATGGGTAGACCTAAATTGACTTTAGAAGTGGTAGTTTATAAGGATTTAAGTTTATTAGGTATAACGGAATACGATGCACTCGACAGAGCACATTAAAAAAAAGGATTCATGTAGCCAGTCCTATTTGATTGGGACCCAATGCTCAGTTTGGTTTGGTTTGGTTTGGCTTGATATGGAGTACGATCATATTAGGATGAAGGTGTTGGGTCGAGTTTCCTTTCCCACTTTGAGAGAGAATTATACATGTGTTCAGCAAGAGGAGAACAGAAGGAATGATATGGTTCCCCTTCCTATCTCAGACCGCTCAGTCTTAGTAGTCATTCCTCCTTCACAGGCTGGCAAGCCTCCTCATGTTCAATCTGGCGATAAGGGTGCTTCGGTGTGACTATTGTAATAAGACCAGACACACCAGGGAATTTTGATGAAAGTGACATTGTCATCCTGTAAAAGTACCTTTTGTATATATTAGTTGTATGTTATATTTTAGGTTATATCATGTAATCTAGGGATTTGATTAGGAATTGATTACGATTTGATTAGGATTTGATTAGCATAATTTTAGAGATTTGATTAGGGAATTATGGTAGGATTTTTGGCTATTTAAACTCCCCTTGTAATCACATATTTTATTCAAGAAATACAAATCTATTTTTTGGGGACATTTGGTTCTAGCCGTTGTGTCATGTGTGTTTTTTGAAGGTATGTTATAAATTAGAAGGGCTATCGGTGTTATGATCTCGTCACCAAAAAACTGTACATCTCTAGGCATGTCATATTCCTTGAGCATTTTCCCTACTTCACCCTTCCATCGAAAGCAGTCCTGGTAGCCAAGGAGGATCTTATTCACATTGATCCCTTTCCCATAGATGTTCTTGTCGATGAATATACCTCCACTCTTGACATGTCTGATATTTCTGCTGCTCCTCACATCTCAACTACACCCACTCCTCCTCATTCTCCCTGGAAATTTGTGTCTACATTTCCCATAACCTACTCTCATCGCGCTATTGTTCTTCAACTACTAGTGAGATTTAGTTTCTCTAACACTTGTTTTTGTTATCCTAATACTCTTTTCTGTCTCGTCTACACTCTTTCTTTGAGCCTACGTCCTACAAAGAGGCATGCATTGATTCTTTTTGGGTGGATGCATGAATGTTGAATTAACTACTCTTATTAAATCTGACACTTGGGAGTTGGTTCCACTACCGAATGGCAAAAATCTCATTGGTTGCAAATGGGTCTATAAGGACAAGACTCGTTCTAATGACTCTTTGGAGAGATATAAAGCATGTTTGGTTGCTAAGAGGTTTTCTCAAGAATACGGGATTGATTACGACGGGACGTTTGTTCCTGTCGCAAAAATGACTATTGTTCGCACTATGATCTTTGTTGCTGCCGTCTCTCACTAACCATTATATCAGCTGGATGTGAAAAATGAGTTTCTTAATGGGCATCTTTTGAAGAAGTTTATATACGCCCTCCTCCTGGATTTTCGCATCCTTCTGGTCTAGTTTGTCGTCTTCTTTGTGCTCTCTATGGCTTAAAACAATCCATGCATGCCCGGTAAGCCCGATTTCAAAATGTGGCTATTGAGATTGGTTTTCAATCTAGTATACACGACTTTGCTCTCTTTATCCATCGCACACTTCATGGTCTAGTTCTTCTTCTACTCTATGTGGATGCCATGATTATTACTGGTTTTGATTCTACTGCTATCAATTATGTGAAATAGCATTTATTTCGGGAATTTGAAATGAAAGACTTGGGCCTTCTACGGTATTTTCTTGATATTGAAGTTGCTTCCTCTCCTAAGGGGTATCTCTCATCCCAATCCAAATATGTCACTGATATACTTGCTCATGTTCGTCTTACTAACACCAAAACTGTTGATACTCCTCTTGAACTGCATGCCAAGTTTCTTGCTTCCGATGGTGCTCTCCTTGAAGATCCTACTAAATATCACGAGTTGGTGGGATGCTTAGTCTATCTTACAGTAACTCGGCTCGACATTGCCTATGTTGCTCATGTGGTTAGCCAGTATGTCTCCGCCCCTCGGTCTACACATTGGGCAGTCTTACTTCGGATTCTACGCTACATTCGTAGTACTTCCCATCAGTGTATTATGCTATGTTCTACTTCGAGTTTGACTCTTCGGACTTATGCTGACGCTGATTGGGTTGGGGATATTGGCGACCGCAAGGTCTCTGTGTTTTTCTGGGTGATTCTCTTATCTCATGGAAAAGCAAAAAACAATTTGTTGTTGCTTGCTCTACTGCTGAAGCCGAATATCATGTCAAGGCTCATGCTACTTCAGAAATAGTCTAGCTTCGTTGGCATCTATACGATATGGGTGTCTCCTACTTCTCCTATGCCTCTTTATTGTGACAATAAGAGTGCTATTCAGATTGCTCACAACTCAGTCTTCCATGAGCGCACAAAACATATTGAGATCAATTGTCACTTCATTCGGCAACACGTTCAGTCTGGCACCATTGCTCTACCATTTGTCACTTCCTCGCAGCAATTAGCGGACTTCTTCACGAAGACTCATACTGTTGCATGCTTCCATTTTCTTAACAAACTCTCGATGCTCTCTACAATCACATCATGAGTTTGAGGAAGGATGTAAAAGTATCTTTTTGTATATATTAGTTGTAGAGGTTATATTATGTAATCTAGGGATTTGATTAGGAATTGATTACGATTTGATTAGGACTTGATTAGCATAATTTTAGGGATTTGATTAGGGAATTGTGGTAGGATTTTGGCTATTTAAACTCCCCTTGTAATCATATATTTTATTCAAGAAATACAAGTCTATTTTTCTAATACACCCTTCCCGTGGACATGGTGGTGGTGGTTCTGGACGTTCTCATACCCCTGTTTCAGAAACCACAGTAGATGCTACGCCTTCAGTGCCTCTAATGCCTCACATATTGGTACTCTTTCTCAGGGGGAGTTGTAAACTCTCAATCGTCTTGTGGTCAGGCTTGATACTCCATCTACCATAGAATCTTCTTATGGTTCCTCTTTCTATGCCTCAGGTATACCTACCAATACATATGTTGCCTACTCTTCTTTTCCTTGGATCATAGATTCTGAAGTTACAGATCGCATGACAGGTTGTTCCTTGTTCCTCCTTATTTGACTCCTACTCTACACGTTCTGGTAAGGATAAGGTCAGAATAGCCGATGGCTCTCTCTACTATTTCAGGGACACGTTCCATTCATTATTCCCCCACCATTTCTTTCTTTTTGTTCTTCACGTTCCAGATTTTTCCTCTAACCTTCTTTCTATTATAAGGACACGTTTGCTCCTGTGGCCAAGATATATTCTATTCGGACTTTGCTCTCTTGTATAGTCACCCTGATTGGTCTCTCCAATAATTTGATGTGAAAAATATTTCTCCATGGTGACCTAGAGTAAGAGGTATAACAGAAGGAAAGATGTGTAGATTGAGAAAAACTCTCGATGGCTTGAAGTAGTCTACAAGAGCATGGTTTGACAGAGTTTTCAAAGCCATGTTGAGATTTGGGTCCAAGCAGAATCATGTTAATCATACTATGTTCACCAAAAGGAGTAATGGTAAGATTGTTGTTCTTATAGTATATGTGAATGACATAATTATGATTGGTGATGGTCTGAATGAGATACATAATCTCAAGACTTTTCTTTCTCAAGAGTTTGAGATTAATAATCTAGGATCAATGAAATACTTTCTTGGAATGGAGGTGGCCCAATCTGACAAGGGGATTTTTATCGCTCGAGAGAAGTATATCCTAGATCTTTTGAAAGAAACAGACATGTTGGTATGTAAGCCTGTAGATTCTCCTATTGAGGCCAACAATCATCTTTGCAATAATGGTGGAGTGCGTGCATATAAAGAGAGATATTAGAGAATGGTTGGTCGCCTGATATATTTATCTCACACTAGACCAAATATTTCTTATGTTGGAGTCGTTAGTCAGTTTATACACGAGTCCCGTATTACTCATCTTGATACAGATATTTCTTATACTAATTGTATTGTATCTTGCAGTATCTCAAATTTATCCCAAGTAAAGGTACTTTGTTCTCCAATCATGGTCACTTGAAGTTGGAAGCCTTTACTGATGCAGATTGGACAAGTTCTATTGATGATAGGTGGTCTACCTCTGGCTATTGTACCAACTTTGGAGAAAAACTAATTACTTGGAGGAGTAAGAAATAATCAGTGGTAGCTAGATTCAGTGCAGAAGCTGAATATAGAGCTATGACACATGGTGTTTGCGAGCTGTTATGGCTCCAAATATTTTTTCATGATTTGGAATTCTATGAGAATGGTACTGTGAAGCTTTATTGTGATAACAATGCTGCCATAAATATTGCTCATAATTCTATCCAACATGATCGAACGAATCACATAGAAATTGACAGGCATTTCATAAAGAAGAAACTGAACAGCGGATTGATTTGTATGCCTTTTGTGAGATCTGAAGGTCAGTTAGCTGATGTTTTTACAAAGAGTCTTAATAGTAAAAGTTTTCATCTCATTGTGTTCAAGTTGAGCTTGATAGATATCTTTACACCAACTTGTGGGTGTTAAGATAAGATCTGTTATAATATATATATATATATAGTATATTGTTCTGTGATTTGTATAGTTCCTGGGGGGTTAGTGTAATTGTTGCATAGATCTTTATTATGTCATACATTCAATGGAATAAGCGGAAAGGTTTTTTGTATGTTAAACTTTAAAGAACCAAATAGAATGCTCTCTAACTATGCCAAGCCCCTTATCCACGAGAAAACGCGGTTGTCCAAGTAAAAAGGTCATAATAGATTGTCACCAATCCGAAAAATCAGATTATGTTCATATGAACATTTTGCACGTTCTTCTCTTTTCCTCAAAGCATGTAACAGAATCTTACAGTTAACAAGTCAATTTCATCTGTGATTAGGGAAAAAATGCCAACCACTACTGTCTGTAGATTCTTACAACTCATTGTAAAAATAGAAACAGAGATATTTATAGCTACAGGTGCCAAGGTCCATTTCCAAACTGCAAAAATAACTACAGATAACTCAGAACAACAAAAAACTGAGATTGGCATATCAATATGACTAAAATTGTAACGGCAAAGGGGTGTACTAACAGGATCGTTTCTGAAAAAAACCAACGAAGTGCGTGTAAGGATAAACCAACGCTTTTTCCAGGACTTCCATCCTAAACCTGCAGAAACGTAACAAGACGACAAATCATAACTGAGTTAACAGTCGGGGAAATTTAATAGAGAAACAATCACAATTTCGTCATCTTCTAAGTACAAAAAAATGCCAACTTGGACAAGCATTAATGACCAGTCAATAGCATTTCAGAACACACAGAACTTTCCTCAAATATAAGCCAAAAATCAGCATGGTTAGAGAAACCATTTAACGAGCTGGAAATGAGAGGCAGCTTGTAGTTATGAGAGGGATATGCTTCAAGAATGCAGGGAGATAGTTAAGGGTGATATGAGGAAGCATTGCATGCTATCCTTGGGAAAGAAAAGTTGCAGCCACGGATAGTACCCAGAGGTCTCAGGGACTCCTACAGGAGTATAAAGATAGTTCCAGCTTTAAAGCCTTGAATGGCCTGGATGGGCTTCTGTGATTGATGTTGACTTTGGAAATGTTGCTGCAATGTGTAGCATTTTAAAGGGTCAGAGAGAGATTGTCATTTGAGGGGATTATGAGCATATTTTGAGTTGGCTTCCTAGGGAGGCCTCTTGATTCCAATAAAATGAGGCTAGCATGCATAGAATGCATGTTTTTTTACAAACAAACAATAACGTTACCCATGTAATCTCCAATCGATGGGGGTATGGGTAGGGTTAGAGTGCAGATAAACCTAACCTTCAGCAAGACATACACAAAGTGGTTGCTCTTAGAGAATGCACGCTTTTCTGCTTAAGAAAAATTAAGGGTTTCAAAAAATAGAGGCTTGTGTCTTGAAGTTTTGATGATGTGGTGCCAACCAAACACTCAATACGCACGAAGAGGTTGGCAAAAGGTGTTCTTTTTTCACTTGTATTTTTGGGAGGAAGTAATTTTAATTGAAACTGTGACAAATGCAGAGACTTCTCCTAAGGTTTTTGAAATGTAACTGCAAGTATGCACCCCTTTACTTTTGAAGCTATGATTAAGATTCCCTCCTGTTACTTAATCCCCTCATGGTGTTGAATTAAATGAATAAAATACCTTTCAACTTAGTTTTCTTAGGTTGGTTATAAACGAAATAAAAAGTATACCTGTCTTAGAAAATTTTTAAAAAAAGGAAATGAATACAAGGGAAGAAAAGAAAATTAAAATTCCAATTTCTTTCTTCCACTTTTTTTCTTTCCTCCCATTTTTTATTTTCTCTTTCAGAGGGGAGGTTTCCTCCAATCACACCTATACTATGAGATTCCACCTCTATTCCCAATCACAAGCCTGGGCTCCATCTTTTTGACACCTCCTTTGGCTCCTCATTTCCTCCATTCAACATCATCCACACCTAGCAGAAACCGAACTGGACCGAGCTCTTTGAGATTCCTGTTGTGGATTACCAACAACTCTCTCTCTCTCTCTCTCTCTCTCTCTCTCTCTCTCTCTCTCTCTCTCTCCACACACTGAAAGGAAAAGCAGAGAAGAGGGTAGGGTAATGCTGAAATTGGGACGTACTATGGGTATTGGCAATTCTACCACCGCAGTAGTCCGATACTATTCTCCATGATATTATTCTAGTTCTTTCTCTTTATCATCCATGTCTCTATCTCACTATGTTATACAAATGTTGCCTCCGTACTGAAAACCAATGTTCTAAAACGCGCTAGGCGGGCGGGCGAGAGGGGTCTAGCGCCAAGGGGTCTTTGCGGAGATCTAGGCGGGGCCTAGGCATTTTTTTTATTCATTTAGTTATTAAGAGGACTAATATTTACTTAATGCAATAATGAATAATGCATGGGAAATTTTTTTACAACACAAAATATATAATATTTGGACTCTTTTTGGTTTTATTTGGCTATCAAATATATGATACTACCTAGCACATAGGTGGCACCTAGGCGGATCGCTACCAGCTAGTGCCTAGTGTCACGGCTCAAGACTCCTTGCTTGCGCTCCGTGCGGCACATAGGCGAATATCCTCACAATTGCCTAAGTCAACCTTCCTTCCAAGCTAACTCATCCTCAAGCACACAAGTGAGACACACACACACAAGTAAGCAAGACAATATGGATAAGAAAGCTCTTTACTCAATGAATATCATGTACAAGTATACAAGGCTCTCAAGATCTCTCCCTAGATCTCCCCTAGCTACCAACTCTTGAGCTCTCCCAATATGGATTTCTGGATGGATGCACAAATGAGCTCCTCTGCCTATTTATAGGCCTCCAAGGAACTCCTAGGAACATTCTAGAGTTCTACCACATTCTACTAAGTCCAACTTCAAGAGCTTCCAGTGTCACGTAGTTGGCAGATCCTGACACTAGGCGGGACCTAGGCAGCCCAAGGCGAGGCCTTTCAGAACAGTG
>NMUG010004917.1:0-13501 GCA_002855965.1 Monotropa hypopitys | reverse complement strand
TCAACCACGACAATAATGGGCAGGAGAATGTGGTTCAGTCCCTGTTCTTTATAGCCAATAGGGGCTAGCAAAATGTTCACGTCGGCTGGAATCTCATACTCCAATCTAAAATTACGGAGCTCTTCTGGGGTATCTAGATAATGCTGGAACTTGTCAGACCTTCTCCTCGGCGCCATGGAATGGATCTGAAAAGAACACAAACAGCAATGCACCGATTAATCGGTCTGGCATCAACCAATGCGGATAAGCATGGGAAAACCACTAGCTTGACCTTCAACCAGCAGCCAAGGCCAGCTCGGCTCAGCCAAGCATAGGATGAGCGCTCATCCTCAACCTTGTAGCACAAAAACTTGCAGAAAGCTTCCAGGCCACACAAAATGACGGGAAAGATGAATCCCAACCTGAAAAATGTCGCAAAAACGACGGGAAAACAAAGAAAGAAGAGCATGTTCATGCACAACCAACGCCAGTCCGGCGCATCCGTGAACAGGGCGAGTGTCCATCTTCAGCCTTGAAGCCCAAAAGCCTGCAAAAAGCTTCCAGATCCCAACAATGGCGGGGAAGATGAACAGCAACCAAGACAGGTCGCAAGAACAGCCGAAAAAACAGAAAAAGTTGGATTCTCGAAGAAAAATAGATCTAAACGATCACCTGGGAGGAAGAAGAAGGCTGAAAGGCTGGAGAAAATGCGGTAGAGAGCTGGTTGCACGGTGGCCGGAGGTACATTTCACGGTGGCCGGAAATCGCCTGATGAGAGAGAGAGAGAGAGAGTGCTGGAACAAACGGGGTTCTGCAGAAACCCCAAGTCTCCCTTTTATAGGGAGTGACCTGGAGTTCAAACCGAGTGACCAGCCGAACCGCCATAGCCGGTCACCCCGCGCCTGCAATCATTATGGTGCCCCGAAAATTCTGCCAGTGCTGCAAACTGACAGCACGCGTACACGAAGTCCCATTAGCCGCAGACCTGGCAAACCACAGCGCGACACGTAGGGCTGCCCAACCGCCATTCCAGGCACACAGCAACCGATGACATGACAGTTGTCGGTGTGACGTCATGACAGACACGTCAGCAGCCCAGAAAGTGACATGTCAACGATTTCAAAGTGATGGTTCATTAAATGTTATCAAAAGTCCAAGTTCTAAGACAATTCAGTGGTCTGGCGCTCCTTCTCTTCGGCACCTATACAATCAATCGGCACTGAGTCAACCCCGCTTCAGCCAAAATGCCTGGCCAAAGGGGTTGAGAGGCTATTGTTGGGGGCCGAACTATCAAGAGGCCGGAGCCGCGATCTCCTCCAAGAGGACCACACCACAGGCCAGCTATCAGGGGGTCGAGCAGTGCATAGCCGGCGTCAGGGCCTCCCTTGGGCGCTCTCCGGCCAGGAGACTCACAGCCCGAAGGAGGTGCCTAGCCGAAGCAACAAGAAAGCAAGGTCATATGACCGAACAGAGAAATGGCCGACGCAGGAAGCTCCCTTGGGGTCACTTCTGTGTAGAAGGTTCATTGCCCAGGGATGGCCCGATCAACAGCCAGTTTCGCCGAAGCATGTTGCTTCGGCCAGACAGGACAAATATATCGTTTACAGCAAAGATTCCCTCAGAGACAGCATCCCGGGTTTTGTGCATGTGGCAGACACACGCCTGACATAGAATCAGCTTTTCCGTGATTCCTGCAGCATGTCAGGCACGCTTCGTCAGCTTTTATGCCGCCCAATGCTATCAGGCGGCGCCACCTAACATTGTCAGGGCCGACCGGTCGGCCACACGCTCAAATGCGTAGGTGGGACAGGCACATTGTCCCATGACGCAACACAGCGTCACACTCGTGCCGAAGCGCGTGTCCCCACTCTCCGATGTTCTATAAATAGGTAAGAGCATTTATTGCAGAGGTACACTTTCTCACTCTAGCCCAAGCTCTGCCATTTTGCTCTCTCTCTACAAATTCCTTGCTGACTTTACCATCGGAGGGTCCTAACGTTTCTCTCTTTTGCAGCTTAGCTCAGCCGCATCTCTGTTGCTTGCAACTGGGAACCACCGCAAGAAAGACTTACCCTCCAACAACAATGTACCAGTAATATATATGACTAGTGATATCCCGTGCTGATGACACGAGATGACAGAATAAAAAGAGCAACATAATACCTAAGAGTACGATAAAACTTCGGGTGTTAATAGTGCCTTCGGCACTGATTTATACCTTCGACACTAATGATTAGTGACGACAAAATAGAAAGTGCAATACAAAACATAAAAGTACGATGAAAGTTCAGGTGTTAGTAGTATCTTTGAAACTTTGGAATGCCTTCAGCATTCATGATGAGTGACGGCACTCGATCCGTATTTTTGGTATAAATTTTTTATAAAAAACAAAAAAAAATCAAAATTGAGTTAAACAATTAAATGTTTTTACTCATTTAAATTCAATTACAAAAATCAAACATTTATGTACTTAAAAAAATAGAATAAAATAGTTTTTTTAAAAAAAACTAAAAAACTGTTTTTAAAATTGTTTTACAAATTTTTTGTTTGAAAATTTTAAAATGTTTCACATTTTAACTATTTTTTATTTTTAAATTTAGTTATATATGAAAGAGAGAGGACCACGTGGGGAGTGCTGGCGGGGAGAGAGAGTAAGGAGGACCACATAGGGGAGAGAGAGAGAGGGAGAACCATGTGGGGGAAGTGGGAGAGTGTTGGAGGAAAGAGAGAACAAATATCATCCATCCATTTGATTGCTCCAAAACTTACCCAACGGTGAAAATATGTATAAAAATATGTGAAAATATGTAAAAAAATATGTGTGAAAAATATGTAGAGTCCACACAATGTGTTTTATATAATAACTAATGATAACTCGTGCCGATGGCACTAGGCGAGAAAATAGAAAGTGTAACATAATATCTAAGGGTACGATGAAACTTCGGATGTTAATAGTGCCTTTGGTACTAATTCGTGTCTTCGACACTCATGATGAGTGACAACACTCAATCCATATTTTCGGTATAACACAGGGTTGTATTCGTAATTAAATACAACTTTTTCAAATGTGAAATGCTATGTGTCTCCCTTTGTGCGTACGCATACAAAGGGGCTGAAGCCCGCATTTTTGGGCCTCGTCCGAGAAATTTGAATCGTTTAAAAATTTTAAAATAATATTTTGTGTGGGTCTCATACTCATGTATCTTGTGTAGTAGATGTTCAAAATACAGAAATCCCATTTTCGAAATTTGAAAATACATTTAACCCATGCACAAAGTCTAAGAATACATATTACCATGTTCAAAATATAGAAACTCCATGTATAAAATCTAAAAATATGTATTACCCTTGTTCAAAATACAAAAGAACCCATGTTCAAAATCTAGAAACTCAAAATCACAAAAAACCATATTCAAAACCCAAAATCGTAGAAACCATTTCGACAAAGCCAAGGCTCAGAGACAATCAAAACACCAAGGTTCAGAGAAAGTCTCATTTACAATCAAACCAAAATCAAAACCTCATCACACATATCGCACATACAAATCGCACATACATACACGATACAGATCCACACGCACACACAGATCCAGCTGAAGCCCATAGATAGAAAAAACCCAGAGCAATGGAAAAATAGAGAGATAAGGGATGCAAATGAAAATAAAAAAATACAACCTAGAAACCAAACCCATGTTCGAATACAGAAACCCACACACATTAACCTAACCATTCTCTTTTTTAGACGTACCATTCAGAATATCCTTAAGTTGTGTGCCTCGATTCTGTACGTTTACATAGCCTGGTGAGAGAAAATTTGACACAAAAAAGAAATAGTAAATCATGAACTAAAACACAAATTTCACGGTCGATACCTTTCCAATTGACAGTCCTTTGCTTGCACTTCTACCAAGCGAGGGCTCTGAGTACCGTTCCACAATCTTCCTCTCCATTTTCAGCGTCACAGCCTCTTTCGACGTTATCTATGTCTTGGTTCTTCATGTATAGGGTTTCGTAAGCCATAGAAATGAACCTTCAAGAATTATAGGTACAAATTGACATGCACACACTAATCCAGCCGAAGCCCACACAAAAAAAAATCTGAAGCAATGAAAAAACAAAGAGATAAGGGATACAAAAGAAAAAAAGAAAAATACAACCCAAAAACCAAACTCATGTTCGAATACAGAAGCCCAAACACACTGAATCATTCAGTTCGTTTTTAGACGTACCATTCGAACAGACTACCTACGGATTAGAAGATTCTTTTACAATTACAAACATAAGATAAGAGTATTGAACTCTTCTTAACCTTGAATATCAACTAACGAAAGTCAAACCCCATCAGAAAAGGACAAAGAGAAGGCTCAAATTGAATTTACCCACAGTTTGGATAGAGTTAGTAATCCAAAACAGATGACCAATCCACTTGATGTGCAACCTTATTCAACATCTTCTATCAATCTGGCATACCCCGCTCTTTCTCATAAGGTAAGATATGCTAAAGGGACAAATTACTAGTATATCAACCAGTCCACAACAGGTTGATATATTAGCGTTATAAATTTATTCTTTACTTACTTTCCCGAAATAGATACCAGATTATCAAGATAGCTTCAAAAAAATTATGGGAAAAAAGAAGAGAAAGGATAGTGTAATTGATGATTATTACTTGAGAGATCTCGCACACAAGATTGATGCGAGTGGCAATATGCAAGGGTCTTGCTAGAACCAATGTGAGAACCCAACACCACACTCTTGCCTTTTAGCACATAAGGTATCCCAATACTCTGAATTTCAATCGGATCCGAAATACCCATTTCATCCAAAGCCCCATCACTTACTCAAAACTCGAGGTCAAGTGCTCAATTTTCTTCTTCTGCATCAACCCATCATGCCCCGTCGATGATGACTACTGCAGAGGCAGTCAGATTTGTGGGGGTTTCACGACGGACTACTTGAGGTGCCTGATTCGAAGTTTCTCAAGAAGGATCGAGTGCTTTATGGGTTGCAATACTTCCTCGGTTGCAGAGGCCTCAGGGGTAAAGCCTCCTTGTTCGAAGGGGTGAGAGAGAAAGAGGGAGGTGTGTGTGAATGAAAATGTGTACGTGAGGGTGTGCCAATGCCTCAGGTAGTGCCTCCTTGTTCGGCTTTTCCTCCTTCACTAGAGATGGAGGTAGCGGAGCGGTGAAATCAGAGGTCTCTGAACATTGAGAGGATATAGCTAGAGAGGCGTCTGGATGTGTTAGGGTTTTGTAAAGCAACTAGCAGATCTTAACCATCCATCTCGATCAAGAATTAAATCTAACAGCTAAAAATATAACTCAAAATAGAACATTGTTCGTTTTGTATAATAAATGCTTCGATAGTGAGAGAATCCAATCATGTCCTTCAAAAGTAGGAAAAGGGCAATATGCTTGGGAAAATTATTGAAACTTGGGATCCTTTTAAGATTTTGAAGCAATGTTTTTGCGTTATTACTTTTCAATAGTCAAAACGATTACTAGAAGGAGAATTGTGCAACCACCTCATAAAAATTGTGTAATTGTCAGGACAGGTACTAGATTAATGCAATAGGATAATATCCGTGAAAAAAAGTATTTAAATGTGTGAGTGTAAAAGAAACTCTACGAACGGGATGCGGCGCCTAGGGTTTTCGGTTAAGGCTCTCTTAGGCGTTCGTTGCTTTTCTCAGGTCTTCTCAAATGGCGTGTAATGGCGGAAGACATTAGGAATATTATTAAAGATTTTGAAGCTTGTATAGTAGATTTGGAGGGGTCTATTATGGGCGAGTTTAGTTTGGGGATTGCTCAAGGGGAGGAGGTTCTCGTAGATGGCGGTGTGCAGTGTCTTTCTTCGGAGAAGTCTATCAGGGCCAGTGATGCTGCCGAGAGGGTAGAGGGTCATCCAAGTGCTGGTGTTCTTGGGAAGTTTGTTCATCCCGCAGAGTTGGCCTGTCCAGTTAAGAGCGCTGGTTCCTCCACTTCGCTCTTCATCGACAACATTCCTGATCTCTGCAGTCGCAAATGGTTTTTCAATACTTTCCGGCGGTATGGGAGGGTCGTCGATGTTTACATTCCTGGTAGATTGAGCGAAGCATTCAAGAAATTATTCGGCTTCGTGAGATTCGATTGTCGCGTGGCAGCGAGGCTAGCTGTGTCTAATACGAATGGGATGAAGGTGGGCGAGTCCATTTTGGAGGTTAGTTTTGCGAGATTTCCCAAGAGGGTTTCTGGTATTCATTGTTCAGGTCAGGGCGTCGGGGGTCTGGGCGAGCAATCGCAGGTTCTGGGCTTGGATGGGATTAACCAAGTTGTAGCTTTTGATTCGGGTCTTCCTCGCCCTAAATCGTACGCGCAGGCTGTCCAAAGAGGTTTGGGTGGTTCCGTCCAGACCCCTTCTCTCTCTTCCTGTATGAAAATCCATACGAAGGTGCTGAATCCTGAATGGCTTCTTCGTTCGTCCATAGCCTCAGTGCACATTTTTTCTAGATTGGAAGCAGTTGTCGAGTGTTTGGTTCGTGAGGTGGCCGGCATTGCTGATGTGAGAAAATTGGGTGTCCGGTCCATTATTCTTGTGTTTTCTTCAGTGCAGTCCAGGGACTCTTATCTGAATTTGAAAGGTTGGACGGAATGCCTCGAATCGGCAGCTCCCTGGAATGGTGAGTTGGTTTGCCGGGAGAAGCTCTGGTGGGTCAATTGCAGCAGAATTCCTATCTCAACCTGGAATATGGGGACGTTCCATGCCATTGCCGTAAATTGGGGTTCGTTGGTAATGGTGGATGAAGATACGATTAGGGAGAAAGACTATTCGGTTGCAAAATTGTTGGTGGCGGCGAAGGAGATTGCCGGTGAGTGTTTCGATCTTGTAGATGATGGGGTTTCGTATGTGAATAGTTTTGAAAGTATTTTGCTGAGGTCTGAGGTGAGTAATCCGATGTCGGTGAGGGCCTCTCGTCGTTGCGTGGGGCTTATTGAATCTGGGTTTGGGAAGGAAAAAATTTCTACTGATGGTGAGATTGCCCCAGGAACTTGCTGCTCGGATAGGTCTCATATCCCTATTGCTGGGAATGGTTGTCTGGTTTTAGGATCAGATGAGGCAGGGCAGGTTCTTGACTCTTCGGGGGAGTCGGATCTTGGAGAGTTTGTTGATATGCAGTATGATGCTTTGCTAATGCATGATGCTGTTTCAGACAGTGTACAAGCCAAGCCTAGCTGTTTGGTAGGGTTAGGATCTGCTGGAGAGCCCAATGTGGGTGAGGGTATTGGCAGTTCTCCGCGGGCGCCTAGTTTATTGGCCTCCCGCAAGGCGCCGGATGTATTGCGAGCGGGTTTTCTAAATTCAAAGAGGCGTAGCTCTGATGATCGAGGTGGTTCTCAAGATCAAGTCAGAGGGCAAAGCGTGGTTTGATTCTCTCTCAGTAGTCGCCATCATCCTTGGATGTGTCTAGAGTTAGCCCTCCGTTCTGAGAAGAGGTCGCTGCCACGAAGAAGGTGGGGGAGCTGTTAGGTATTTCCCTTGAAGGTTTTGATGACTCCAAGATATTGGAATCTATTCTTGAAGAGAATGTCGATCTTCAAAGAGCTGAGTGTGAATATCCAGGACGAGGGTCTATCCTTTTTCTTGTAGTGTGTTTAGGTGTGTGCTGGATATGGCTTGTGGATGGCTGTTGGGTGTCTGTCTGGCTTGTTTGCGAGGCACTTTGTTTTTGCAGTTTCCTTTAGGGGATGTTTCTTTTGCGGTTGTCGCTGATTGTGTTGTATGCTGGCTAGCTGTTTTTTTAGTGGTAATAATATTTGCTTTTCAAAAAAAATGTGTGAGTGTATTTGATTTTTGTGGGATGTGTAATTTAAATTGTCTTCTATTTTTTAGCATTTTATCAGCGCCACTCACTGTCCAAAAATGCAGTAGATTAGCAAAACATTATTTAGAAGTAGCAAAAAAAAAAACCAATTGGATCGTCCAGACCCTAATGGAAGGATTTGAGAGTACATATGATAGGATTGGTTACAGGATTTAGGAAGCTAAATAAATCAATTCAAAGAATTGGAATTGTGGTAAGTAAAAGTAAATTCATGGATATGAAAGTCAAATTAGCTTTAGCAAAAGATGCAAAAGATGTCTTTCGACACAAAAAGTCTTTTCTAAGAAGAAATATTATTTTCCTAGCAGAAATAGTATTTCCCTAGCAGAAATAATCTTTCCCTGACAAAAATAGTATTTCCTGAGCAAAAAGTATTTTCCTAGCAGAAATAATATTTCCCTAACAGAAATAATATTTCCCGAGCAGAAAGTCCTTCCATAGCAGAAAGTCTTTCCCTAGAAGAAATAATATTTCCCTAGTAGAAAATCTATTTCCCTAGCAGAAATGTTATTTTCCTAGCAGAAATAGATTTTCCCGAGCAAAAAATATCCCACGTGCATAGATTAGTCCCGAGTATAAAAGAACGGGATGAACAGTATTTCGACAATGATATTGTTGCAGTGCATATTGCAAAGGGCATTTGAGCTCGGCAAAAGTGTATTTAGTGCGGGAATTTGATCGAAAATGCTTATTACAGTGAATTGTATATAAATACGATGTTAAATTTAAGAAAGAAGATTTAAAAGATTTGATCATGACAAAAAATCTAAATTTTATTTAATGATTGGAATGAGAAATTCTATTCATTAAATAAACCCCAAAAAGAATGTTACGTATCAAAAGACAAGATATATGATGAAGAAAATGACAAAGAAAGAATTTAGTGAAATCAATAAGGTAAGAAAGAGGACAAACATTTTTGTTAAGTGAAAATATTAAAGGCACATCAGCTGTCTCGACATATATTAAAGAAGGCATAAAAGACAAAGGAAAGGGAATGTCTAGTCAGACTCCATCCTTTAAAATTTTAAACTATGAAAGGTGAGACTCAGACATTAATGAAAGAGACATTATATAAATACAAAAGCAAATCATAATTGAAAGGTACGCAACTCTCAGTACTGAAACTCTCTGAATTCAGTTATTTTTCTAAGTTATATTTAAAAAAAATATTAACTTAAACATCGGAGAGCCTTCTGAATCGGAAGACAGGGGGGTCCTTTAGATTTTTTCTGTTTTGTAGCATCTCCAGAAGATCAAATCCAGATATCATTAAAGTCCAGAAGTTTCAAGACAGTAAAAATCGATCATTGACCTGGCATTTTTGACATTTCAAGAGTATTCAAGAAATTCCCACCCACAGAAATAATACCCACAGGAATAATTCTGTTTTTCTGAGGTCAAAATTCACTAAAATAAGGCAGACTCCATAGGATGAATGATGTTGGTGCACAATGCCTACAAACCACTCTAGATGGAATTTGATTCCAGGGAACCTTATAGCATGTTTTCAAGAAATGAAGAATCTAGTGGTGGGGATGTGTTTTGTGCTGAACTATAAGTTATATTGCCAAGGTTAGAACAAAGCCTTCTGAAATCCGAAAATGATTTGTCAAATATACATCAATATATGTCAGAAACTCATATAACAGTCCATAATCAGAAGAACCAAAGAAAAGAAAGACATACATCATTTTAACATCAAGAACCAGCGTCAGCTGCAAGCGTCAATCTGACAGTGTCTTCGAATGGAGTAGGAGAAATTCCTAGTGTTTGGATCAGTTTAGAAATATCCATTGATATGTCTGCCGGAGACTTGACACCGCGATCAACCTAAATTTTCCAGGCAGCAAGACAAAAACATCAAATTGCAGATTTTCTTGTGATAGCCATAGGAGGTGGGAGAATGGAGTAAAAAGGAATCTGACAGGGATACACACCGTTAATGCAGACACCGGTTTGATTATTGAGATATTGTATCCTCTGATTTGTGCCACAGCCTTGGCCATTTGATAACGGGACAGTCTGTCTGGTCCGCCAACATTTATCAGCAACTGCATTTGGTTACCCTCTGAGACAAAGACCATGAAAAACAAGTGGTGTTATGGAGCGTAGATGGAAGGGAAAGACGAATAGGAACATAGAAGTATAGGTACGAAAGAAATTCATTACCACAATCTGATCTACTCTTAAATAGAGAGAGCAAGACACCTTGGCTGTTCACAATTATTTACTCCTATATATGTGTGTGAGCAGAATCATGTAGTATGGATAGAAATGTCAAACCTGAGATCCATGTGTTAGTCAGCGTCAGTATGACAGTCACCACATCCTTGACATAGACAGGGCAACGAAACTCGTCGTGAAAGAACTCCATTTTATCTCCTTTGGATAGGACACTATCCATCCACTGCATCATTTTAGGTGTTGATTGTTGATAAACATGCAAAAATATACCCAGGAGCTGAGCTATCAAATTTACGAAGTTATTCAGTATATTAATTCTCAAACCATCTTCTGGCAAGATGGTTCAATCATCGTTAATGACGACCGATTCATTGCATGTGTTGTGTCATCTAATGAACCATAGGTCAGACATACTAGAATCTTCAACAACTAATTCCTTAGAAAACCTTGGCCTAAAATCTAAAACCCTATTTCTTACTGCAGCAGCCTACAAATGTGGAACTAAGCCCGCTGGGCTGAACAAGAACGAACTACATTTTTCTTTGCTGACTGAGCAAGTAAATTGCAGAATTTCAATAAATAAGCATTTTTGGTATGGTAAGCCACAGCAACACAACCCGACAAGGAGGAGCACGAAGTAGATTTTACAAAATTACTCAAGGGGGTCAAACATTTACTTAGAAAGTAAGTCATCTTGATTTGGTTGACGTAAAGTGATTAAATTACTAGAAGCCTTGCTTTTTATCCTGTTTGTGCATTTCCAATTTTGATTTTAGCTGGTAATATTTGCTTAGCTGATGAAGTTGCAATAAGTACAAAACATGGAGTGCCATTGTGGTGCATATGCACCTGAACTGGAAGGGATTTCAGAACACGAGAAACTGTTTGTGGACCGAAGATGATACTGCTTCTCAGAATTGCAAAGTTGGAGCAGTTTGCAGAAATGAATTGCTCTGCTGCCACTTTAGATCTCCCATAGACATTCACAGGAACAGTTTCGTCGTCTTCCTTGTAGAAAGCCTTAACCCCTTCATAAACTGGCACATCAATGGTAAAACAAATAGATAAAACACGAGATAAAATAAACCATCTCAAAAGGAGAAAACAACATCAGGATATGGTTCAGTTTAGCAGCAAACCACGAGGAATGAAGTTCGTAATGATCTCATCACAAACTTAAATGTTTTGATTGTACTGTCAAAAGAATGTGTTAAACCCAAACCAGCCCATCAATCTAGGTTGTTAAGAACTAGAAAGTGCTCGAGAGAGTTAAGATGTAGTGGCCATTTTCTTTACAAAAACAACAAGATTTTGGTGTCAAAGTTTTTGGTTCAAATACTTGGGACCTGAACACTTGCGAACCAGTGATCTAAGTCAATTAATTGTGGAATAAACTAAATTCTGGTCAACCCTATCCCCAATTACCTCAAGTTAAAGCACCCAAATCTGCATAAATCAAGGCTCTAACCTTGGCATCTATGTGTGGCATATACAGATTCCAAGATGACATTCACTGTACCTTGGTCAGTCGATAGATGAATCACAAGTGTATTGCTCTCTGTAAAGCTTGATAACCATTTTATAAGAGCAGAAGGCACGTTAATAGACATGGCAGCAGTAGGGTCCATTTCACATGTACGAGGAATGGAAAGTGCGGCACAATTGATCACCACACAAGGCTGTAATTAAAGACATCCTTTTAGTATGAAGTGCGAAAAACATTTATGTAATGGTTAGGCCTAATTTTGAGACCTTGATTTTGCACCAAGTACTAACTAAATCAACATTTCATGACCGAATTTCAATATCATTGTGATTGAATGTAACTCCACCTATGTCACAGTTGGAGTTTTATCTTTGTATACAGTCATTTCCCAAGCCCAGATAAAGGAGAGGGGTTATGTGTGAGGTAGCTGACAGCCAACACGTAAAAAACTTCATTAGATCCTTATGACATGAATTCAAATGAAAAAATGGATTCATATAGCCGACCCCAATTGATTGACACTTACGACTCTGTTTAGTTTGATTTGGTTTATTGTGATTGAACATGAAGGAGAGCTTCTCTTAGACATTCAAACATCCAAGGTGTGAAAATATATGCTTTTCTGTGGTATATAATGGTGAACAAGAAATAAAACTAGTAATGCAACTCAACATTTCTAATGCATCCAACTCTCAACTCTCAAACCATGCTTGCAACCAATTAGGAGCATAGGGTATATAGAAAACAAGCACAACACTACACCATTTGATCATGAATGTTTAGATAGAGCAATACCAAAAATTCCAAAAGCTTATCGTAGCTATGCATTCGCTAAAATCCCAATGCCCTTTTCCCTCAACAATACATAATCCAACAAAATTGAAACCCAAAAATAGAGCTACATAAAAGAAACTATGTACTGGCTCAACTTCCTAAAAAATCTGAAACACGTGATCTATTGGTTTGTTTTTCTCTCTCGTTCATATTTGTTTGGTTTACTTCACATATTTGTTTGGTTATCTGTTTCCACATTCATACCCATCATTGTTGTTGGGTCAGAAATTTGTCAACTACTCATACCATCATTCAAAAACACCAAGAAAATAGAAATAAAGAACACATAAAGCAAATCCAGTTTTCAAAAAGCACAAGAACATCGAAATTCTTATCTTAACATCAAAACCGAAAATCTAAACTCTAAAATAGAAACCCACTAAGAAAATATGAGGTGGGTGCGTGGCAATAATTGATTTGGGTTCAGTGTTTAGAATCAGACCTGGCCAAATGCTTGTGAAATGGCGTCGAATCCATGCCCGGTCCGTAAATCGACGTGGAAAGCGAGTGATCGCGGAATGACATCTAGCAAGGACTGAGGAGGAGGGTTGGAGTGGTAAGTGAATGCCAGATCGTAAGGGGTTGATCCTCCGATATCTGAAAAGCCTTGCAGTAGATGCTGACCTAAGTAACCTGTGCCTCCAAACACTAACACTCTCTTCCGGCTCATCTCCTCTCTCTCTCTCTCTCAATCTCTCTTCCCACTATCTTTGGAACGATAAATCCAAATATGACACGTATACAGTTACAGAATTCATATTTACCTCAGACATTAGTTACCAGCATGACACATGTCGTTCATTTATCGTTCATTTATTGGTAGAGAAAGTCGCGTCATCAACAATCACACACTACTAATTATGTCCGTCTTGTGCGTTGTGAGCCAATGCGGCGACCAGTTATCCAAGACGTTAGTTGCTAAATCTCGATTGATGCAGTTGATCACGCATCCAACAACTATCTACACCACTGATTATGTTAGTCATGTGTGGCTAACATCTTGGTGGTAAGACACTCAAGTATTCAGGGACGCATGTGTCGAATCATGACAGATACAGCTAGCCACACATTCTGTCCAGTCTCACCAGTGTGCAGATTAGGTTGGCCCCGTGCTGCTAATATCGGTGCAGTGTGAAAACTAGTTAGTTAGTGCG
>NMUG010004916.1:0-13503 GCA_002855965.1 Monotropa hypopitys | reverse complement strand
GGAAAATTCTTAAATAAATTTCCTAACTTGTTCGCTCAATTATTCCTCTTTTTATTGACTTCTTTTTAACTATTTTATCTCAGGGTTATGCTTAATTAGACTTTCATTACATTTCTCCGAAGTTTTCCGTCAATTTGGTCACATTTTACCGGACCGGTAGTGTCACGCTCCTCCCGAATAACCATTATCTAATATAGATTCTATCCGAGGTGGCTATGACTAAGACTTTACACTCGTCCTTAATTATACTAAGGATCTTATCAGTTTTTGCATACAAGTTTTTTTTCTAAGAAGAGATGATTTCTTCAACTCACTAAATAATTTCCAGCTACAATTATTCATTTATTATTTATATTATGAGTTCCTCTTACTTTATTTACTCAATTACAACCAAACAAAGGAAAGATTCTTTAACCACACCAGATGACACCAGTACTTCTTGGCCAATAGTGGACGTCCTAGTTCCTGTCAAAATATTGGAATCCAAAAACGGATTCGAGGAGTGAATAAGATACGAGATACAATAGATAAATGACGAGATAACAAACATGTCAATATAGAATTACAACCATGTAAATAACTCTGAACGTGTCAATTGTATCATTTCACAATTTTATGTGTGTTGGCTCAACATAGTCCACCCATCTTATTCCATGCTTTAATAATGTAATGCATGACATGCACAAGCCCACATCTTAGAAAGGCCTTTTTGTAACACGACAAATTTATGCCAATTGTGTTACTTGGTACCATCACCCAGTACCCATACGAAATATGACATTTAAGCCTGGCTACCATCAACCAATACCTATAAGAATATTATATTATGGTGTATATTTAATTATTACATTTTCCCATTTAAGGGATTCTGTATATCCCATCAATTGGAACTTCCTTGTATATACATTTTCTTAGTAGGATTGTCTTAGTAGCTTATTCCAGCTCGGTTATATACATACTTGTCGTCTAGCTCGGACTATATCCAGCTCGGTTTACATATACGATATCTTATACCCCTGTGCATGCATATACATATATTCTATCTCTCTACAACGATTAACTTTCGCTTTCTCCTAAAACACTTTCAAACAAAATTAAAATCTCTATATCCGTACTTTAGAGTGAAAGCTTGCAGTAGCTACTAGACTCGGATTAAAATAATGCATTGTGACTCGTCCTCGTCCGGAGCACTCGATATTCTGTGAGATTTTTCACACTTAATAAAAACAACCCCCTCCCTGTTTTTCAAACACAGTCGAAGCTCTGTCCGACTGAAAAATATCTAAAATACTTTTAAATAAAAGCCGAATTTCTTTATCCGTACTCCGAAGTGAAAGCTTGCAGTAGCTATCAGACTCGGATTAAAAGAATGCCTTATGACTCGGATCCGTCCGAAGCATTTGATATCCTGTGGAATTTCACATAAAAAAAGCAAACACTTTATAAAATTCCTTTCACGGTCGAAGCTCTGTCCGACTCGAAAGCTTAAAAATCAATTTTACGGTCGGAACTCTGCCCAACCCAAAAACCGTTTTTCACAGTCGAAGCTCTGTCCGACTGAAAAACAGTCAAAATACTTTTAAATTAAATCAAATTTATTTATCCGTACTCCGAAGTGAAAGCTTGCAGTAACTATCAGACTCGGATTAAAAAAATGTCTTATGACTCGGATCCGTCCGGAGCATTTGACATTCTGTGGAATTTCCACATTAAAATAAACGTTTTATAAAATTCCTTTCGCGGTCGAAGCTTTGTCCGACTCGAAAGCCTAAAAATCAATTTTGCGGTTGAAGCTCTGTCTGATCCAAGAAAACAGAAAATTTGTTTTTCATCGTCGAAGCTCTGTCCGACTGATAAACAGTTAAAACACTTTCAAAAATTAAAAACTAAGTTCCTCAAGTCCGTACTCTGAAGTGAAAGCTTGCAGTAGCTATCAGACTCGGATTAAAAGAATGCTTTATGACCCGGGTCATGTCGGATCATTTAATATTCTTTGGAACTTCCCAAACAAATTAAATAAACAAAATAAAAATAAATAAAACATTTTAAAACCGGTCGAAGTTCTGTCCGACCGTAAAACATAAAATTATTTTTCAAAACGCAGTCGGAATTCTGTCCGACTGCAGAAAATCACATTTTCAGCCGAAGGTTCTGTCCGGCTCAAATTTATTTCCAAAACACAGTCGAAGCTCTGTCCGACTGTAGAAAAATATTTTCAGCCGAAGGTTCTGTCCGGCTCAAATTTATTTCCAAAACACAGTCGAAACTCCGTCCGACTGTAGAAAAATATTTTCAGCCGAAGGCTCTATCCGGCTCTAATTTATTTCTAAAAATACAGTCGAAGTTCTACCCGACTGTCGTAAATAAAACTACATTAATAAAAACAAAATTGTTTTTCCAAACACAGTCGGAATTCTGTCCGACTGTAGAAAACCATTTTCGCCGAAGTTCCGTTCGGCTCAAAAACACTTCTTTCTTAAATAAAAACTGGGCCGAAAGGCTTTCCGGAATTCTATTCTAAACTCAACCGGGCCGAAATCTGCCCGTCAACAACTATTACCCATTTGTTATTAAAATTCAATTCATTTCATTCATATAAGTAATAATTATTCATTTCTCTAGCAAAGAAAATAATTGATTTCGGAATTACGAAAAGATTTGCTTTTGAAAATTGAAAGTACCGAAAGGGCGAGTGGGGTGCTTAACACCTTCCCCATCCGTAATTTAATCCCCGAACTTCGAATTTCTGGTTTGCAAACACCTTATCCAAATAAAAAGACATTTTATGCATATAAAATGACATCTTTTAAATAATCAAAAAAGCGGTGATTTGGCACACCAAGAATAAAATGCCGAGTGGCGACTTTGAAAATTTCGAAATCGGCACACTCAGGCCGTTACCCATTTTAAATAATCCCCATTTTCAAAATAAACTCCATCAGCGCGGATTCTCCCGTCCCGGAAAACGACCCCCACTAGACGGGGGACGAGGGAAGGACGGGAAAATTTCCCGGCGCGACACTAACCAAGGATCACCCAAGCGTCAATAACAAGGTCAAGACTGAACAATCCGAACAATACAACACAGAATCCAAGAACCCAAAAATTTCAGCCGCAATCCTCAATCCATTATTAATAATCAGCGCCAAAACAAGAGGCAGTAGGAGAACTGCTAAGAGGTGCTTCAAAACCACCAAATGAAGATAACTACTCCCAAGTAGTATAAAATCCACAACCAGCAACAAAAACAAGTAAATTGAACCTATTGAGAGTAGAAATGAGCAAAGTCCACTTCCAAAGTCCTGAATGGTCTGGGTATGTCTCAATCTTCACCAGGTCAGTCCAAAAAAGATGATTCAAGCATCAATATGACTGAAAAAAATAGATCTGAGCAGCCACAGGACGAAAGCTGCCCCAAAAAAATTTACCAGAGAAACAGATCATCGGCGAGCACTGCTGGAGGCAAAAACGACCTGGAACCTCAGAAAAACACCCTCAAACCCAGATCTGAAACCTCAAAAAATCGCCGGAGCCCAACAGAGGCTTGCCGAAAGTTGGCGAGCGTGGCGAGAGGTCGCCGGAGGTGGCACGAAGTTCAGAATCCCCCAGACGGTCGTCACTAGAGTCGGCGAAGGGGTTGGGAGAAATGATTCGCGAGAAAACAGCGAGGCAGCTGATACATGCAAAATGACTGAACGACGACGAGCGACGGACAACGATGACCAGGGACGGCGACGGGAGACGACGATGGTAAGATCTTAGATGATCTCGTACAGAAAATAGCTACGCGAGAAAATAATGGCGACAACTGTTGAGGCGAGAAGTGGCGATGCAGATACGGAACCAGGCGAACGAAGGCCGGCGATCTCAGGCTACAACGAAGGTCGGCGATCTCAGGCGACAAAGAAGGCCGACGGTACCAGGCGACACCGCCGGAGACCCGGCCGGAGATCGAAGAAAAAAACGCGAAGGCGTCGGCTAGGGTTGCTCTGATACCATGTAAAATGGGAACCGGAAAAACTTTCTTATTATTCATTGAAAGAAAGAGAACCACATATACAAGTATACAAAACAATAAATACTCTAAGCCCCTTGGAGAATATACAACTTACAAATGTGACCATAAAATGCTATATCGTGACAGTTTACTACCTTGATATCAACATACATCGTGGTACTACACGGGTTTTAATACAGATCATGCAATTATTTTCTTTAATTCTAGCACTATATACCTGTGATGGAATTGACTTGTCCTGTGCCCAATGTAAATGGTCAGAAAGTAGTAGGTACCAATATCTGTTGATCCTCGGGGTCTTGTGGTGGTTGGCTGTAGCTAAGTGTCATTCTATCTTTTCCTTTGACCTCAAACTTTACTCTTTTTGCCTTATGTCTTTGGCGGCACGTGTATTTCATGGTTTCCTGTGGTTTAGCCTATTGAACTAATGACAATTTTACCGACATGTCATGAACACTTTGGCGACACATCTTGAACCTTCCAAACAAAAACCTAGATGGTGAATCTGTTCATAGTAACAATTAGATTATTTCTAATGGAACTTATGCACTATAATAGTAGTTTAAAATCTTTTATAAGACGAATGTCGCTTGTATTGCAAAATTTGCAATGATCTGCAGTTGTTTTGGATTCATTCGATAGTCATTGTTACAGGAATGATACCTTAATCCTCTGCGGAATAAATAGTTTTTAAATTGTAAATTAGCATTGTATTGCTCTTTTCTCAATTGCATTGGAAATTGATATTTGTGACATAGTGTTAACCTAGTAAAACTATGAATTCTTAATATGTTAAGCATGTTGTGTCCTCATTTTTTACAAATTGCCATGTTTGCATGTCCGAGTCATGTCGCATGTCCATATCTGTGCTACCTAGGAACTGGTGACCTATGAAATATTATCCGAAGTTACGGAAAAACTTTTTAGATCTCAGCTCTTTATATATCTGCATGTGAAACACTGATAAATGAAATGTGTGTGAAGCTCTGTTATTTAATCTATGTAAATAGATACATTACTAATTGTAAGTTCACTGGCTGATTGGCACTGAAACAAGAATTCATAAATTTTACAAGTTATTACTTCTTTGTCCAATCACACCAGTATACATGGATAGTCTTTAAACATTACGTTGTCGTATTTTGTTTGCTTGCGTGTTCACTTTGTGTATACTGTATTCTAATAATGCATGTGAGATATGTTATGCATATGCCCTTGGTTTCCCAACTGATACTCATGTATGCCAAATGTGATGTTTTGGTCTTCCTGATAGGTGACATGCGAGTTTATTGGAGTGACCAAATGGAAAGTTGCCATTTGTGGGGAGTATATGAAGTCGAAGCTTAAGGTACAGTACATTCCTCAAGTGAACCTTGTAAATTCAAAACCAATCAGCTTTTGTTGATTTCAGTCTCCTCTATATTGGATTGTAACCTACAAAATTACATTTGAGGTTACAACAGAAAAATTGTTCTTTTTTTATCTTTGATGTTTAGCTTGAGATTTGTGGGATTGCCTGTTGGCAATATTACATGCTTAATCTTTGTTGTCAGACATGTTCTCGTGGGACAGCGTGCAATTTTATCCACTCTTTCTGCAACCCTGGAGGAGACTATGAATGGGCTGATATGGATAGACCGCCTCCAAAATATTGGGCGAAGAAGATGGCTGCTTTATTTGGTTATTCAGAAGAATATGAGTACGAGAACCATTTAGAACAAGAAGGGAAAAACTCCAGCAACAGGAAGACAGCAGGTCCAGACAGGTGTGTTTTCTACTTTTAGCAGCAGTTGGTGAATCGTGTGATTTTTTTTGGGAGTCTGAAAATTTTTCCTCCTTGTCACGCTCCGCCCTGGAAGGTTACCGTAATAGCCCTGCCAACACGTAGTGTAACAATAAATAATCACCTTCAACTTCTAACACATCTCTAACATTACTATGAAAAGAATTCCTATACTAAATTTGTCAACAACAATGTGAACATTATCACCAAATTCCTCAACAGCTCTAAAGTCTTAAATAAATATTCATTATCATAAGAAAGCAGCGGAAAGAAAATGCTACATACATGTCTTTAAGAGTTGCTATTTAAGAGAAAAGAGTACAAAAATCCATCTACTATCTATAGCTATATTACAACAAAGCCTCCATTGGCTTTAATGACCTAACATGACTCTCCTGGTAGTGGGGCCATCTATCAAATTTGAAAATTTGGAATTCACAACCGGATCACAGGAGAGTTCATCAGATGTCGTATGAATTAATTAAATACGTGTGTTACATCATCTTGTTCAACATCAACATGAAATAGAATCAACAAACAACCATCAACTGATAATATTAAGTTCATCTTCTTTTATGTGATACATATAGTACAACTTGGGAATTCCCTCTACGATCTAGGTGCACCTTAAATTTAGGCATTGACCTAGTCAAACTACGCCCTATATGAGCCATCATTGGCTTAAAAGCCATATCATCATCTACGACCATTATGTCACATTTTTAATTCATTGTATTCTTCATTTACATTCATCTTTGACTTATATGCATTTCATCACAAATCTCAACAATATCATTTTGTGCTACCAAATGAACTTATTCAATTCATGCCAACAATAATATGGATATCTAACACAAGAAATATTTAATTAAAGCATATAATGATCTTGAACAACTCACATTCTTTGGTGTGGTAGGGTAAATCTGGATTAGTCACGTGACATGTGGATTCGGATTCCCTGTGCGGCTACTTAGAATGGGAAAGGTGTAACTATGCACCAGTTATAATGATTGTTGAGTGTATATGGCATTGCATGGATGAGCCAGCGCGACAGGGTTGGCATCCGGGCAACGCGGTATATGGCAGCATGGTACATGGTAGCACAGTAATACATTACGGATTCCCAAAGGACTGGTTAACAGTAAGTCCATAGAGAATCTGTGCTAAGGATAAGGTTTAGCCAGCCATGACTAAACATCCAGATAGCATGGTATCTTTATTAAGGGACATACGGAGCTGGACCGTGGAGGAATTAGCCAGATGTGTATTCCCTGAATCATGCTTGGACTAGAGTGTACGAGATAAGGCTCATCCTGGGCCCAATACCCATGTAGTACCACGGATCAGGTCAGGCCCAATGGGCAGGACATCCTGGGAGTGCGACATGGAGGTTTGGGCACCATGGCTGGCATCTCGTCAGTTTAGTTAGCCAAGTGCAAGTGTGGTACCTCAGCTGTGAATAAGGCTAGGCCCAGTGCGGCAGCATTCGCAGTGCGGGGCAGTGATCAGCTCGGCATAACACGGGCGGTACGTACAGGTAATGATTAATGGGTAAGATATTGGTTATTACACGTGCCAACTGTTATTAGGCCATGAATGTATGATAAACGTATGGGAAGAAGTCCAGACGACGGAAGCTGAAGGGTTTGGAGGATTAAATGGACGGGAGACGAAGAGTCTATGGTCTACGTTCATCCCCTCTTCTTAATGATGAGTTAAGAAGATGGAATGTCGTATTAATGACAAGGGCCAAGAAGTATAAAAAGAGACTGTTACTTCCTTCAAAGGGGATTCACAATTCTGGTAACGAAACTCTACCCAATTTTCCTCTCAGCCCTTTACATTCAGTTTCTTTGTTTAGGATTGAGTTTCTCTCTAACTGGGACTAACTTAATCATCGGAGGGCCTTCAAGCCATTTGGCTAGGGGGCCATCTAACCTTTGTGGTTGTAGATTTATATTGAAGGCAGTCAAAGAAGAAAACAGAACAAGAACACACAGAGAAGAAGGATGCAGAAACAGAGAATCAATCAGAGTCAAGGTTGTATCCTTGCAGGGGTAAGATTTATCCCCGCACAATTGGCGCCGTTTGTGGGAAATAAACATATGAAGAATAGTAAACACCGGTTCGAGCGAAGTTTGGAAAGATGGCAACAGGAAAAAGCAACGAAATTGAAGGACAACAGAAAGGTACTGGGGTGGATGGAAGAGCCATGAAGACACACCCAATTCCTCCCCCAGCACCCAGAAAGCCCAGAAGTCGCTCTCGTTTCCAGAGAGTCATTCATGGGGGCCCAAGTCGGCATGTTGGCAAAGGTAAGGGAGTTGAAGTCCCAGATGCTAGACGTCTCGCTGAGGAAGAAGAATACGTCGACACGGATGATGACGATTGCTATTCTGATGAGGAAGAGAGCCGAACCCGATCCTTGGGTTCTCATTCCAGATCAAGATCTAGATCGATTAGAGATGAAGACTTGGCGGATATTGTCAAGACCCAGGCACAGACTATTAGGCGTCTGGAGGAGGAAATGAACCACTTGGTGCAGCAGCAGAACCCCAAGGTGGTAAACCAAGCACCACCGGTAGTTGATGTTTCGACAACCAGGGAAGGCAAACAGTCAACACCCACCCGAGGGCTGTTGGGGGCCAGGGAATGGAACCCAATGTCCCAGGGCGGGTTCAGGCCATAAATAGGGGAAGAAGGAATCCACCACCACCACCTCAGAGATGGTGGTGTGTGGTTAGGGGTTCCCAACAACCCAGCGAGCGCCAGATCCATACGAGAATTCATGTGAATGAAGCCACCCCAGCAAGATCAGTGGTCTCTGTCACAGATCTCAGGGAGCAATTAATGCGACGGCGGGTCCTGTCCAGGCGCAACAGAACCAGAGGAATCAGTTTGGGGGTAATCCAGCACCCCCAGAAGACATAGTTGATTTGCGGAGATATATCGACGAGCACATCAGGGGCATGGGAACTGCCCAAGAAACGGCGAAGCGTGCTGTGCACCAGATCACATCATCTCCTCTTTCTAGAGAAATTTCTTCGTACAGGATTCCAAGGGGATTCGCTCTTCCCAACTTCCTTAAATATGACGGGAAGGTGGACCCCATTGCGCACCTGAAGGATTATCAACAGGCTCTCATCCTCTACGAGAGTGATGACCTCTTATATTGTAGAATGTTTGCCTCAAGCTTGGGGCGATCCGCATTAACATGGTATCACAAGTTTCTGCCTCAATCCATTACTTCTTGGGAGCAATTATCTGCAACATTCGTGGGACATTTCATGACCAGCCGCGCAGCCCCAAAACATTTCGATTCTCTGACGTCGCTTAGAAAGCGATCTAACGAGTGTCTAAGGGACTATGCCGGCCGGTATGTTGAGATGTACAACGAGGTCGAAGATTGCATGGAGAAACATGTTGTCTCCATGTTCAGGTTGGGTCTCTCCTTTGGCGAGAAGCTGAGGGAGTCCCTGACCTTGAATCCTGTGGAAACCTTCCCGGAGCTGATGGAGAGAGTGGAGCAACATGCCAAGCTGGAAGAGGAACAGTGCAGGCTATGAAGCACGGGTACCGGTACGTGGTATGTGTACAGTACGGGTGCGGCATACGGAAAAAGTTAAAAAAGTAGGGTACGGGCACAGCTATGGTACGACGCTATATTTTAAATATTTTTAATACTTTTTAATATTTTTTCATCGATTTCATGTTTCATTTTTCGTTGCAAAGTATAATATACCTACTAAATTAGTCACTAGTAATTTTTCTATTTTTTGTATGGATGAACCTACTTGAAACAATCTGTTACAAATGGATACTCCTATACTAGTCCCTAGGTGAACATCAAAGACTCAAGATAGGAACCATCTTATTAATGGTTGTATGAATGGGCAAATGGACCATGAACAAAACTCGATACAACTTGTATCTTTATCCATGTCACTAGGTAATTTTTTTCTATACACTGATACTGGATAAAACAATCTTGATAAGTAATTTACCTATTTCATTAGGTAAACTTATTATATACCCAAGCAATTAGTAAAGTTATTTCACACAAAAAAAGGTAGGAAAAAAGCAACAACAGTAGTTTTTTTAACTTAAAAATTAACTCCCCGTACCCATTCCCGTACCGCCGCCGTACCCACCTCGTACCCACCCCGTACCCAAACCACTCAGACGTACCCGGTATGTATTTTGCCATTCCGTTGTCGTACCCTACCGTACCCGGTACGCGTACGCCTCCATTTTTGGAGTACCCGTGCTTCATAGAGTACAGGGAAGTTGGCCGCACTGCGAATAAGACCCATCGAGCAAATCTGGTGAATTCAGAGGAGAAGAAGAAGAAGAGAAAGAAGAAGTCAGCAGAGCAGGAGGATTCCCCCGTGCTGAGGGAACCAACTCCCAGCGTGCAACAAACCAATTTTGCCGGGCTGCCGGTCCTGAGGATGCCCAAACCAAGACCAGAGTAATGCAAGGCAATTAGAACCACGTTCAATGTTCCCATTTTTCGTCTAATTTATCTTCTTCAGAATGAAGCATTTTGGAGATGGCCTGCAAAGCAAAGAGGAAACCAAGAGGATATGGAGGCATCTGGTCTAAAATGCAATTACCGTAGGCAATACGGCCACATGACCGAAGTGTGTGGACTTCAAAGAATTTTTAAAAGAATTGGTAGAAGCATGTCATTTGAAACAGTATATCTCCCGGGCACCCGCTTGGGGAGATAGGCCTAGGCGGGTGGAAAAGCAAAATGACTGTTCAGATGAGGACCTGACTCCTGCAGGTGTCATTCACATGATTCACGGTGGAGAAGACCACCTAAGACGAGACCAGGCAAGGGCCTAGAAGTGAGGAGAAGCATCAGAGCAACACGTACTCAAGTTGGCCCAGAAACGACAGAGAGAAGAAGACCCTGTGGCAGCTCAGATCTTTTTTTCAGATGCTGATTCAGAGGGGGTCACCTTCCCGCACAATGATGCTCTGGTGATTACTCTCAACATCAACAAGTTTGACACAGAGCGGATGTTGGTGGATCAGGGTAGCTCCATCGAGATCCTCTACTTTCAAGCGTTCAGGAAGATGAGGCTAACTCATAAGGATTTGAAGGAGGCAAAATCCCTTTAGTTGGGTTCATCGCAGTCCCGGTTTGGCCGATGGGTTCTATTGTCTTGCCGGTCCGAGTTGGACGTGTGATCAAGGAAGTAGAGTTCTTCGTGGTAGATCTTCCATCTGCGTACAACGCCATTATTGGCCGTACTTGGCTTCACAGAATGAGAGCAATACATTCTACATATCACCAGGTGCTCAAGTTTCCTGGTCCTAAAGGGGTGGAAAGTATAAGTGGAAACCAGAAATCATCCAAGAACTGTTTTCTGGCGTCAATCAAGCATACCCCAACAGCAGAACAGGTGAAGACCATCGAAGTCCCTGATCAGCCGGTTCTTGAAGATGTGGGTGTGGATCCTAGCTCACGTGTGGTGGAAAACCTGAGAAAGGTCCCCACTCATAAGTCCGACGAGGATAGGTACTTCCTGCTCGGGGAAGAACTCCCTGAAACGGATGCCTTAGAGTTGGAACAGATGCTGAAGGAGAATATCGACGTGTTCGCTTGGACTCCGACAGAGATGCCCGGGGTAGAGCCAAGTGTGATATGTCGTCATCTCAATGTTGATCCATGCCACCGCCCAGTCATGCAGAGAAGACGTAGATCTGTCGCGCACCACACCGAAGCAGTAATGGAAGAAGTAGATAAGTTATTGAAAGCTAAGGCTATAAGGGAAGTGTATTACCCTAAATGGTTTTCAAATACTGTTGTAGTAAAAAAGAAGAATGGAACATGGCGTGTATGTGTTGATTTTACGAGTCTCAATAAAACATGCCCTAAGGATAGTTTCCCTATGCCCTAAGATAGATCAATTGTTAAAATATCTGTATTCTGTATTTTTTATGTTTTTATCTTTTTAGTATCTTTTATGTATTTCTCCCTATTCTAGGGACCCAATTGTATTTTTCCTTTTCTCATTAATATAAAAAGGGGGTGAGTGTCTCTCACACCCTAAGCTTTATACAAAAATAAATTTTTCATGGTATCAGAGCTGTAACTCGACCCGTCGCCTTCTCCCGCTCAACCCCATCGGTCCATCTCCTCTCCTCCCGCTCAACCTCGTCGCTCTTCCGCTCCCGCTCAAGCCCGTCGCCTCTCCTCCAGCCTCGCCTCCCACTGGTCGGTCCCCCCCTCTGCGGCCATCGCCGGCTGCTGCCTGCCATGGGGACGTGAGTCGCCTGTGCTTGCCGCTGTTGGTCGATGGTCACTCTTGCCACTAAAAAAATAATCGCACCAGAACCAGGGCCGAGTTCTTCTTCCATAGCTCCTGCTGCGCCTCCCACAGGTCGTCGCTCCCGTTGCCGGCGTCTTCTTCAGTCGTCCTTCCATCTCCTGCGCTTGGTTCTGTGGATCATGCTTGCGTGCCTGCTATGGGGACTTGTTGAGTTGGCGCTGGTATATCTGTTTATTCGGTTGGCTTGATTCACCGGGTTTGTCTATTGATTTACTGAATTCCTTTGGGATTATCTGCTCGCATTGTTTGGTTGTTTCATATGCATGATTGAGTCTCCCATTGTCCGTTGGTGTTAGCTGATATCCTTCACGGAACTCACAACCGTTGTATGGCTATGTCAGTGAAACCGACAAACCCACCTATCCTCGCATTGCATTTGTGGTGTGACTGATTAGTATTATTGGGAATTGCGGCTTTGTCTATTGGATTCTTGGATTGTTCCGCTCTGGCCCACTTATTGATGACTGAGTGATCCGTGGTTGGTATGGAATCTTCAATGGCAAGTTCAGATTGTCCCATTGAAGAAAGCTATTTGCCCAGGACCATGACCCAGGATATGTGGGAAACTGAAAGACATTGCATCAGTATATCCCAGAATGCATCCCTGGTCTCTTTAGCTCATGGTGGAAGCTTAGTCAATTCTACAAGGGCCTTTCTGTCTCACCAATCTTCACCGTGGATAATTGATTCCGGTGCCTCTGACCATATGTCTGGGTCATCTGACCTCTTCTCAGACTATAAACCCTGCTCAGGTAATGATCGAGTTAGGATTGCCGACGGCACAGTCTCCTCTGTTTCCGGGAAAGGATTAATCCATGCTACTTCTTCCCTTCCTTTATCCTATGTGTTACATGTCCCCTCCTTTTCCGTAAATCTTCTATCCTTGAGTCGTCTTACTCAGGATCTGAATTGCAGTGTGACCTTCTTTCCTGATCATTGTATTTTTGAAGACCCTGCTACAAAAAGGGTGATTGGCAGTGGTCGAAAGGAACACGGTCTCTATATCCTGGATCAACCTGTCCAGTCAACCCATCAGTCTGTTCACCTCTCTGACGATGAGAAGGACTTATGGCTCTGGCATCGTCGTCTAGGACATCCCTCCTTTCATATCTTCAAACACTTATTTTCCACCCGTGCATGTTCCCTCGACTTGTCAAAATTTCAATGTGAACATTGTCAACTCAGCAAACAACACAGGATGTCTTTCTCTCCTACCACTCATAGAAATGATGTGCCCTTCTCTTTAATTCATTCTGATGTCTGGGGTCCATCCAGGATTATGTCTGTTAAAGGTCACCGGTGGTTCGTTACCTTTATTGATGATTTCTCACGGACCACCTAGGTGTATCTAATGAAGG
>NMUG010004915.1:0-13503 GCA_002855965.1 Monotropa hypopitys | reverse complement strand
AAGCCTGAACTGAAGATGCTGGTCTTGACTGATGAGGACGCTGATGTCCACTCCGAGGCTTCTGCACCGAACCGGCCTCACTGTGACCACTAGCTTTCCCCGGACAGTCTCTGGCAATATGGCCCACCCGACCGCAATCATAACACGCAACGGCCTTGCACTTTGACTGAATGTGCCCAGGCTGGTTACATCGATGACATACTTTCGGAACTCGCGCTGAACTCACACCACTTTGTGAACCCCGACCTCTAGAAAAGCGAGAATGATCCCTCTGGCGTTTCCTTCAAAAACTCCCCGACGATGAACTCGAATTGGAGACTTGTCGACGCGGCTCCCAAATCTTTACCTCTCTCGACTGTTCCCTCTTCGGATCAATAGCCCTCGCACAATCAACGATATCAGCAAACACACGGATACGTTGGCTCATCACCAGTCGCTGAACTGAAGAGTGAAGACCCTTCTCGAAACGCTTGCACTTCCTCTCTTCTGTACTCACCAAATCAGTCGCAAATCATGACAATGCCTGAAACCGCATGGCGTACTGGGACACAGTCATCGTCCCCTGCTCCAATCATTCGAACTGCTCTCGTAACTGCTCCCTGAAACTCTCCGGGAAGTACTGCCCCTCAAAGACAACCTGAAAATCAGCCCAAGTCATCCCACGAACAGGATCAAGAATAGCCTGTGGATCGGCATCTCCGCTGGCAAGCAAGCTGGCACGACACATCTCAAGAATAGAACTCCACCATTTACTAGTCTCTCCGGTCAGCTGGTATGTAGCAAATGAGATCCGCAACTTATCCTCCCCGATCTCCAGAGTATCCAATACCTTCCTTATCTCGAATAACCAGTGATCAGCTTTCAAGGGATCGCCCTCACCGTTGAACTTCGGAGGGTCCATGCACCTGAATTCCCGCAACGCTTCAATAATACGATTTCCCGCATTCTCTCACGGGGCAGCAAGTCCGCGACTAGCTTCGACCATGGCGGCCGCAAGCTCTCGTGCAAATTGACCAGGGGCTACAAACCCCTCAGGAACCAGAATGACAGGAGGTGCCTCGTCCTCCAACCCGCTCATCCTATCGTTAACCTCCTCACTATGAGCGTCTTGGGCGTGCGCAGCTCGGCGACCACGACCCACTTTTCTACCGCGACGATAAGCCATTTCTACAAAAGATCAGGAATTCGATAAAAAACAGAGCACAAGACAAGGGTCGAACAGATGGTCTAATCAACGACGAAAGGCTCAACCAAAGAGAAGGACACTTCAACGATATCAACAACGGATTCTCATAGTCAATGAAATCAAGTAACATGGCTACACCCAAAGAAAGGAACAATACACATGCATACTCAACGACTCACACAAGCCTATGGATCATGCCAATGCATGCTTGACACATTCACGACACATGCTAGACAATGCAAACAATGCTCAATGCAACCCATAGAGACCAAGAGTCTCTCCAAAGGCCTAAGTTTTCGAAACCGAAAGCTCTGATACCAAGTTGTCACGCCCCGGATTGTCAAACCAATTTTTTTTGAAATCATTTAAATGGTGAACAACAATGGATCACAACAATCATTTGTAAACATATAAGCACCATTCAATTCCCACTACGCATTAACATGAAATGCAGGCATGAATTAAAATAGAAGTACAAACCAAACCATAGAGTTAGGGAGAGAAAAGAAGTATAAGTTTAAAACATTACAATCTTCCTACTCTATTACAAGCTCCACGAGCCTAAAATAAAATAAAGATAGAAATGAGGCTTCATTTCCAAAATCCTTTTCCAATGCTCTATGCATCCAAGCCTCCAAGAGAGGGGTCTACACCTGTGGAGAAAAATAAGGGCGTATCACGCCAAAGTAGGAAATATCTATCGCCTAGCATTCTCAAGATCGGCGTGAACTAGTGTGTGAATGTAGGGCATGCAACACATGCATATGTTCAAGACATGACATATACAATGATCCACTACTACCATGTAATTCCAACTAAACAACTATGTGCCAATTATATCGACAAGAGCCACTAGAACAAGTGCCCATGCTGAGAAGCTAATCCTTGACTAGAACATCTATCCTATTTTCATATTCACAGTGACCTTCTTGTGGTCACTATTTTAAAAATCACAATTTCAAAAAGGAAATTTTGTCCGACAATTTCTAAATCGGCATACTTGCCTACTTTGGCGAGACGAGTTTGGAATATTGGTCTAAAGAATTTTTCTCTGACAATTTGTTCATCATTTTCTTCTTGATTTCATACAAAGGACACTCCTTGGAATCCCATAACAAGTCCATTCCAAGTTATCCTAATTATATCACGTTTCACATTTTGTTGTATAACTTGATAGGGTGGAATTGGTATAGGTGTTGGCCGACACACTATCCATTCCTATCCATCATTCCCCAAGAGCGTTGGGAGGGCTACACTACTCCCATTGTGCACATTGTCGCGGATGGAGCGACCATCCGACATTCCGAAATCACGCGAATGCTTTAATTCATAATTTCCCTATCATAGTAAGCAACAAGAACAACCCTTCCGACTATACACGCGAAGGTGTTCAATCGCCATTCCGAGTCACGCGAATGGGTTCAAGCATGGTTCAATCCGTGGGTTATCATTTTCATTCCTTTATATTCACAATTTACAATGTGACAATACACCCCACGTGTAACCCATGACTAACACACATGAATCATATACCACATGCATCAACACACATCAATGATGCCCAATTGCATGAATGACAATGTCATTGATTTCAATTAATTCCGTGCATGACTCATCAATACCACAATCAAACCAACATGCAATCTCATAAATTTCTACACATGACCAATGTGCTCAACACATCAATTTTACATGAATTATGTCCAATTCCATGATTACACACTCAATTCTATCATGAGACCAACAATTTACCAAAAGGCCTAATTTATGAAAGTTAGGGTTTTTCCCAAATTTGGGGCTTTTCACCCAAAATGCTCAAACATGAAATTGAGCTCGAGGACATGCAATTACACACATGAGAGACACAAACCCCTAACCAATTTCATGATCCAAACCCAAACCCTAGACCAATTTTCCAATTATACATCTAGGCATGAAATTGAAGAATTTTGAAGACATTCACAAGGGGATAGGGAGAGGCACAATCAAAAACACACCAAGAAATAGACATATCCTACCTCAAGGAGCTTCCCAAAAATCCTAGAAATTCGAAACTTGGAGGGTGGACGAACTATGGTGCTTTCCGGAGAGCCCTCAGTGTGTAGAACACACTTTATTCTTGGGATTTCTTAAAAAACCTCTTGGGAGATCCTCCAAATTTAGAGAGAAGTGAGAGAGATATGGAATGGAGGTAGAGAGAGAGAGTATAATGGTGGCTAGGGTTCTTAGAAATGAAGGAGAAGGGATAAATTCGGACTCCCTTTGATATATATACCCCCACACATGAATTTCCAAAAACACCCTTAATGAAAACCAAACAGCAAAAAAATTGGCCTTCGCGACCGGTCGGCAGAAATGCCTCGATCGGTCGAGCCTATTCGGAGGGCTCCTCTGACTTCTCTCGACCGGTCGACCGAGTACCAGTGTATCGGTCGACGCCTTGAATTTTCCAAAAAAACTTTAAAATTTTCTAACTTCTCCTCCCGGCCTCCGATTGAGGCGATTCTAGTCTCGTTGGATTCGTAATCGAATTCTCTATCATATTCTAGGGTCAACCACCTTAAAATTGCGATAAGATTTTAAGATAAAATAAATCAAGATTTCTAATTTAATAAAAGACGATTTAAATTTCGAAAATTCTTTATAAAATACGGGTCGTTACAACCGTGATTCGGAGACCAATATTCCCTGTATCGACAGTGTCACTGCTTATTATCCTGCCACTGTAGGCCTACGGTTCGCCTAACCGTGACGCCACTGCCGTTGAGGTACGGCCCATTGGTCCATCATACAGATTGGATCACTTGCCCCATCCGGGGCCTGGCCCCCGTGGGCCTGCTCCGTTTACTCGGCACGTAAGTCTGACATAGTTCGGTTACCACAATAGTCCCTCAATTCTTTCAAAGCGATTGGTTTGTGAGAATTGAGTACCATTGTCCGTACCGACTATGCCCCCCGTCGGCCCAGCTGACCCACTCACCCACTTGGCCCGGGAGCCCCTGCCTGTAAAGGCCTGGAATACTGGATTTCGTTTTGTGCTTCTTTACCGGCTCCCCGTTTGCCGTGATTTATGGAGTAAGCAAAGGGAACACGTGACTTTTATCCGACGAACACCTCTCACCTTCTGGAAACTTCTGTCCTCGTGTCACGCTGGGGTTGGTTGTTCGTGCGGACCTTTGGGATTCTCGCTAACCGTTAGGGAGCCGTCCCATCTTCTCTATAAATTGCTCGATAGAGGGAGTTGAAGCTCACATCTGCTCTTCTCGCCACACCCTAAACTGTAACTGCCATTGTTCACTAGCAATTCCCCACTCAAACCCCACCGAAATCCGGTTTCCCGATGCTCTTGATCTCCAGGTAATTTATTCTCCCCAGTTCGAATGGAACCATCGGACTTGAGCTGAGCCCGTCGAGTTTTGCTTTTGGCCTTTGGCCTGCGTTGCAGCGCCTTTGAGGTGTATTCTGCCAATCCCCCATACCACCCTACCGACCAATCTTCCGACTCAATTGAGTTGGGATGACTGTGTTTTTCCCAGACATGTCTTAGTTCCTGATCCCTGCATTTGTTTGGTCAGGTACATGACGCCATGTTTGGAAACCGTGGTGGTACGACAGAAACCAGCAACGACAACCCATTCTGGGCCCACTTCAGCACGTCGCAGAAGCTTGAGGAGTTTCGGCAAAAGTATCGCATTCCGGACAACGTGGTAGTCGAGCTAGTGACGAAGGATGATGATGGGAACCCCAAAGTCTCCCATAAGGCCGGGCAACTAGTTATCCCTCTCATGGACATTATAGAGGGCGGAGTCCGGTTTCCCATTGATCCCATACCTTGCCCAGCTTCTGTCTGCATTGGGCCTAATCATGGCTCAACCTGCGGTCAACTTTTTCCGGATCGCTATGTCAATAGTCGAAGTCAATTGGTTATTCAAACTCAAATTCGAAACCAATGACTTTTTCGGAATGTACGTCATCAATTAGAATAAGGCCTCTAAGCGGTACTTTCCGGTGACCCGGAGGGACTTTGACCATGCCATTGACCTGCTCCCGGACTCCGATCAGCGGGGGAATGAATACGTTATGGTGCGTGGCGTGTATGCGACCGGTCCGGAAGAAATTCCCTGGTCCCCCTCCGTACTAAGTCGGTGTCATCTTACTTTAGTTTTCATTTTTTAACTTCTTACCGTAGGTGCTGACTTTTTGTGTTGTCTTTTGCAGATCCGAAGTTGGTCGGTCGGTTAAAGAAGGGCGCCTCCAAAGACCGGATCAAGGCCTTCTACCAGATCGACATCACATCCCGTGACGCCCCAACGCTGCTTGGGTATGTTCAAGAAGACAACACAAAAAGTCATTCTTATATCAAGAAGAGGAAGCCCAAGCCTACAGACGTAATGATCCGGGAAAGAGCTGTTGCCACCGAATCTCCCGAGAGGATCCAGTCTGCCCAGTGTCCGAGCCACCTCTCACCATGACCCGTCGAAGAAACCAACCTTTCCTCAACATAGGAATCCCCACCGTGGTGGTGTCTCCTCCTGCTGCTGCTCCAGAGACAAACAAGGAGACTCCTCTATAACCATCACTTCAGATCCTACCCCCCGTGCCAGAGGACATGCAGGACACATCTACCAGTAAGCACCGTAAGCTGGCCATGGTTTCTTCGGAGAAACAGTTCCCCTATGACTTTGAGGTAGAGCTTGCTCGCCTGTTGGAAGACGATACGTCTTCGGCTTCGGTCTGGAGCCCCCCGTCTTCAGTTCTAGGGCTGTGATGTATTGCCTACTGACTCCGTCAACATGCCGGGGTTGCTCCGATCCTGACCCAGGCCATCCTGCTCCCGAACGAAGAGGCGACACTTTCAAAGATTGGGACGAAATCTACAGCTTCGGGCTGTCTCTGGCTCTCCAGGTAATTCCCTTGCTTTCCATATCATGGGTAATTTCATCTTTAACTTACAAGCTCCGTTCTTCCTTGTTCCCAAGTTGCACAACATATCTTCGGAGCGTGGAGGTAGTCGGTGGCCCTTGATGCTGCCTTGCTGAACGAGACCCGGCGCTACCAGAGGGTTGAACAGGACCCGACTGCTGCAAAGGGGGTTGCCGAATCTCTAAATGCCGAGCTCCAAGAAGTTGTTGGGGCTCGGGACAATGCCGTGAAAGCTTACAAAGAGGAGGTCTGGGCCCGTGGAGAGGACGTCTGCCAGGCATCAGAGGTCGAAGCTCGTCATCAGGTGGAATTGGAAGATGCCGACACGAATGGGTACAATGCGGGTTTTGACGTGGCCGAAGCGGAGTACTCACGTCAATTGGCCATCATTCGGGAAGACACGTTGAGACGGGGCTACCTCCTTGGCCTAGATGCGACCGGAGTCCCTGCCGATTCTCCCCTGCGCTCCACTTTTCCAGCTGCTCCGGCTGAAAACCCTCCAGTTGTTGTTGCGGATCAGGCTGCTGCTGCGGACCCTCTGTTTATGGCTGTGGATGAGCCTACTAATGAGGATCCTCCTTTTGATGAAGTTCTCTCGTAGCCTTCTTTTTATTTTGTTTTTGGTTAGCCGGTACAGTGTGCCGTTCGACTGCTTTCGCTCCGACCTGCGTGCCGATGTGGCCTTCATGCCTTTTATGACTTTTTGTAATGTTGTTCCCGCAATGCCGGATCGTTTTTAATGTCGATGTGCTTGGAAATCTGCTAAAAAAATTCTTCCAAACTTTATTGGGATAAAATTCTTCCGAACTTCATTGCTTCGGTTTGCACACCGTGTCCTGACCGTAGCCCGCTACTTTGGAATTGTCCAATTTTGGTTGCCCCTAGACAATTGCAAAGTAAATCCGGTGTTGGTGTTTCCTAACGTTTGCACGTCCGTATTAACTCCCAACGAATGGGCCGAAGCAGAAAGCTTCTCTGTCCTTAATTGGACCGTAGTAGAACATCCGTACCAAAAAATCAACTCCCATTTATGGGCTGAAGCATAAGCTTCCCTGTCCAAAGATGGACCGTAGTTAAGTCATGCGTATGAAAAACTTTCGAAATAAAACTCCCAAAAAATGGACCGGTTAACAATATTGAAAATTCTCCCAAAAATGGACCGGAGCATTACATTTGGAAAGATATTGAAAGAAAAAATTCTCAGTGGTAATACATCCGTAGTTTTTTCCCGTTCCACGATCTTGGGACCTTCCGTCCTTTAAGGTCTTCGATTCGATATGATCCAGAGCCAATGATATTGGTGACCCGGTATGGTCCTTCCCAGTTGGGAGCGAGCTTTTGCTTTTTGTGGGCTCCGACGGCTCTGCAGAGGACGAGATCATTCGGCTTGAACGTGCGTACCCGGACCGTTCTGTTGTTAGATTGGGCCAGCCCCTGTTGATAGGCTGTCAATTTGATTCGGACTGTGTCTATCTTCTCTTTTGCCAAGTCAAGGTCCTTGGCCAGGGCTTGATCATTCTGCTCCGCGCTGAAGTTTTCTGTCCGAATTGTTGGTAATCCTATCTCTACCGGTATGATTGTTTTTATTCCAAATGCGAGTGAGAAAGGTGTTTGCCTGGTTGATCTTCTCGGGTGGTCTGATATGCCCAGAGCACAGGGTAAAGCTGCTCAGCCCATTTCCCCCAGGCTGCGACGAGCCTCTTCTTAATTCTGGAATGTATTGTCTTGTTAGTGGTTTCGGCCTGATCATTGATTTGCGGATAATGTCGCGTTGAGTTGTAGAACCGGATGCCATATTCCGTGCAGAAATCCGTGAATGAGGTCACGATAAACTGAGTTCCGTTATTCGAAATAAATGTGTACGAGATTTCAAACCGCGTGACAATGTTACGCCACACGAAGCGTTTGACGTCCTTATCTTTAATGGTAACCAGTGATTCGGCCTCCACCCACTTCGTGAAGGAATCCGTGACCGTGATAAAAAATTTAAATCCCCCAGGGGCAGTTGGGAGCTTGCCCACAATATCCAGACCCCACTGTGCGAAGGGCCAGGGACTGGTTAAGGGTTGTAAGTCTATGGCCGGTTGATGGATTATCATAACATACCTTTGACAGCTGTCGCATTTCCGTACCAGATCCCTTGCATTTGAATGCATGGTTGACCAATAGTAAATTATCACCACTCCTGCTCCGGCTCCTCGTGCATTTGACGCTCCGTCGACATAAAGTTTCTAGTCGGATCTCAGACCAGAAGGATGTTCCGCTCCGGTAAGGTGATGATTGGCCCGGATAGAATCCGGATCTTCCTCTAGTGGTATGGGAGAGAATTCTGCAGCAAAGTCCGTCAGTACCCGGGCTTTAATGGCGGTCCAGGGCTGGTACCGAATGTTGAAGTTGGCCAGTTCCACAACCCATTTGGATATGCGATTGGACAAATCTGCTTTTCGGAGCACTGCTTTGAGAGGATGCTCCATCAGAACTGTGATAGTATGGGCTTGGAAATAGGGTGCCATCTTCCTTGATGCAGAGACCATCACTAGGACTAATTTTTCTAGGGGCAGGTACCGTGTCTCGGCATCTAGCAAGATTTTGCTGAAATAGTATACCGAAACATGGCTCTGCCCCTCCTGCTGTACCAAGACTGAACTAACCGAGTGCTGCGAGACGGCGAGGTACAAGTAAAGTTCTTCATGCTCCCGTTGTGCGGCAAACAGAGGTGCCTCGATCAGATACTGCTTTAGTTCGGCCAAGGCTTGGCCTGACCTTTCGGTCCATTGGAAATTGCGCTTGTTGGACTTCTTGATGAGGTCGAAGAAAGGCCAACATTTGTCTGATAACCGGTTGATGAACCAGTTTAATGTTGCGGCCATTCCAGTGAGCTTCTGCACCTCTTTGATGGTGCGGGGATCCTAAAGATCCCGGATCGCTGTTATCTGGTTCGGGCCTGCCTCAATTTCCCTCCTGGTGACCAAGTGCCCGAGGAACTGTCCCGAGTCAACCCCGAAGGCACACTTTTCTGCATTAAGCTCGAGCTGGTGCTCCTTGAGCACGTCAAAGATTTGCTGCAGTTCTCCCAGGTGGTCATGGGCTTCTTTGCTCTTCACAACCATATCGTGTATGTATGCTTCCATAGTTCGGTCAATGTATTCCCGGAACATGGTCGTCACCATCCTCTGGTAGGTTGCTCCGGCGTTCTTCAACCCGAACGACATCACTTGATAGCTATACAACCCCTTAGGGGAGTTGAAGGCCGTCTTCTCTGCGTCGGGAGGATACATGGCTATTTGGTGGTAGCCTCGGTATACGTCCACGAAGCTAAGTTGATCGTGACCGGCTATAACGTCCACCAGTTGGTCAATTCGGGGAAGAGCAATCCGGGGAAGAGAGAATGGGTCCTTTGGACAAGCATCATTCAAATTAGTGTACTCGACACACACCCGGAACTTCCCGTTCTTCTTCTTAACCACCATCGTGTTGGCCAACCACATTGGGTACTGTATCTCTCGGATCGCCTTTGCTTCCATCAGTTTATCCACTTCTTCGATGACAACCTCTGTATGTATTGCTGCCGAACGTTGGGCTCTTTGCACAACCGGCCAAAAAGCAGGGTCAATGTTGAGTCGGTGACATATTAAATCTGGACTGACCCCTGGCATTTCGTACGGTGACTATACGAATACGTCGATGTTGGCTCTCAATAGCCGGAGCATATCCTCTTGATCGGGTTCATGCTTGGCCTACCCAATGAGGAAGAAGCGCTCGTTGTCTTATTCGACCAGAATACGGATAAGCTCTTCAACTGCCTTTTCTGCTGTTTCGGTACCGACGTCTTCCAGAACCAGAGCTTCTGATATTTCCACCCAATGAATTTGAGACGGGGTGATCTTGCTCTTAACAACAGCTACATAGCACTTCTTTGACGCCATTTGATCTTCATATATGTTTTCCTGCCCATTCGGGCCGTTGAACCATACCACTTGCAGAAAAGTGGACACAATGACCATCTTGTGTAGCCAATCCCTGACCCAATATAGCATTGCAGGGGCTCGGGACGTCTACCAGCACGAATTCCGTCTGTATTGTCTTGCTCCCTACTGTAACCGGAACATCGACCCTGCCCAGGGGCCAGACCGGAGCTGAGTTGAAGCCAACAAGAGGTACCTCGGAAGGGACCAGCTCCTCAATTGAATAGCCCAGCTGTTTGAACAGAGGGTAGTACATTACATCCGCAGAGCTCCCCGGATCGATAAGTATCCTCCGGACCAAGAAATTGCCTAGCTCCAGGCTGACGACCAGAGCGTCACTATGCGGGAGTTGGACCCTTTCTAGGTCCTTCTCCGAAAAGATTATCTCCCATTTCTTGGCCGGCTCTGGTCGTGGACGCTTCTGCGTCGTACCAACACTCATCACCATCTGTCCAGCTTGAGCCTGCCGGATCTCTTCATTAAAATGTTGTGCCCCAGCATTAAGGGTCCCACGCTACGCACCACCACAAGTGCTGGCGAGAGGATCGGTAAATGCGCGACTCGCCCAATAGTCCCACACATCCTGTTTGTCCTGTGCTGATACACCTCCCCCAGAAGGAAGAATCCAGCCTAAATCAGTTTTACTGTCTTTAGGAGGATTCAAGCTGACTACACGGGGCAGTTCCAATGGTGGATCTGGGATTACCCCAGTATTGTGCTCACACCACTGGGCTAAATGCCGGGTGGTTAATAATACACATCATAGCAGTAGTGAGAATCGAACCTAGGTCTTCTTGGATAAATCCAATTCCCATAAGCCATCTCACCTACTAGCGGATGTGTTGCCGGATCTCTTCATCAATCCTTTGCTCGGTCGTCAGATCCATCATCCCGTGTATAATGTTAATGACTCGTATAGCCTACTTGTTTCCTCGGAGAGGCGGGGGTGGTAGTCCGGCTGCCCTCTTCTTCTCATCGATGTATTCCCGGAGTCTCTCAGCGTCCACCTGTTCCTCCAAAAACTCCTTGAACGCCCGGCATCGTGTTGTGAGATGCCCCCTGTCCCTGTGGTAGGAACACTGCATAGATGCATTCTGCCCTTTGGGCTCCCCCTACAATTTTGGGAGGATACCGAAAGTAGTCTTCCTTCTCAATTTTCCAGAGCAGCTCGTAAATTGACATCCTGAACACCGTACGGTTTGCAACAAATTTGTCCGGACGAGGGGTCCTCTTCCACTTCTCCTTAATATTATTCACCTGCCGTGGCGCACTCCCACTTGTCGGTCCGGATTTGGAAATGACACTGGGTTCGGCTTTAAGCCTTTCGGTCCGGGCTTCCTCCAACCTGCAGTGCTTCTCAATCCGGGTCATCAGATCGTCTATGTCAGTAGGACTAGACAGGGTGAGATCCTCAAATAATCTGCTCCGGGGATCTAGTCCCATTTTGAATAAGAGAACTGCGCTCCCCGGAGTGCATCTCTCGATTTTGTTATACACTTCCCAGTACCGGGAGGCATATTTCCGGAGGGTCTCTCCCTTGCCCATCCGGAGTGCCAACAATGCATCTACTTCCTTCTTCTGCTTCGTGCTGATGACGAACTGGGCAGAGAACGCCTGTGAGAGCTTCCGGAGAAAACCGTTCGATTGCTCCAGATTGGACGGGAAGACCCTGCACAGGAGCTCGTCCTCTGTAACATGAAGTGACATCATTTGCCGAAAGTGCACAAGATGTACATAGGCGTTCGACATTGGTTCATACTTCTTGAACTTTGGGGCTGCAAAGCCGCGTGGCGGTCGATATGAATCGATAGCCATAGTGAAAGGCGAGGAGATGAGTTGGGCATGGACCTGGTCTGCTCGTCTTGACGTGACTCGGTCATTCCTCCGTTTGGCATCCAGTTTGTCCCGTAGGTCTTGTGACTGGATGCCCCTGTCCCTGGCATGGGACCTGGAATGCACCAAAGCCTGCCGTTTGGTTGTCCGTCCGTCTTCTTTCCCCTTCCCCTTCCTCTCCTGCCTCTCGATCTGACTCCCATGGGTTGTCGTGTCACTGCTAACCCAGTCCGGCTCCCAGCTTGCCGTGGAGCATTCCACTGGACCGGGACTACTCCCCAGGCGCAATAGTGCTGAGGTATGGGGGCCCTTGTTATGGTCCGGAAATGCCGAAGCATTTCCCTTTCTCTCCTCTCACGCCCAGAGTGATCGGGTTGAGTTGCTTCTTCCGGTCTCCGTTCCTCCGAATGTCCTTTGTGGTGCCTTCTCCTGTCAGGGGAACGACTTCTTCTTCTGTCGGGGAACGACTTCTCCTTCTTCCCCGTCCTTCCCTCAACCGTCTCGTAGCACGGGATTCCTTTGTACGCAGCTCTGCCTTGAGCCTCAGCACGTCCTCCTAGATAGCAAGGATGATGGCATCCTTCTTGTCGATCCTGTCTTAGAGTGTCCGGATATAGGCCCTGGAGCCTTGATCCTTCAACGGCCTTGTAAGTGTTGTACCGTGTGCAATCCTATTTCCTTCCACCGTTTCACCTGCTGGCGTTGTTCCGTTTATCGTCTGGAGGTCAACGAGATCCTCCGGACTCTGGTTTTCTTGAACAGACGGTTCCGTGATCGTTGGTGGAGCCATCGACACAGACTGTTCTTGTTGCTGATCGGAAAAAATGGAGTTTGCCGTCGTCCCCAGCGGAGTCGCCAATTGTGTGTTCCTGGACCACGACCCAATCTGGCATCCACTCTTCTGATCCGATCCGAGTACTATTGAATGAACGTCTGTAACCAAAAGCAACGTTAGTGCTATCCGACGCCGTCCGTCGGAATGACACTCCGATGTCTAAGTCAGTAGGTGCGAGGAGTAATGGAAGGGACGAAAAGTGCTCTAGCAAGTAGGAGTACAGAATATCAAGTACCTCTTCCGTTAGGCAGATGCTTCCCTCTTATAGGCGATTCTCTGCTCCCAGTATGGAATACCGGCCCGTGATCTCCGACGAGATCTACGGGAGCGTAGGGCTCCCGCAATCCCCGGTCTGTTATCGAGATCCCCGAGATCCTCCGCAATCCCTGCCATACCCGCAACCTGTTGGCCCGGTATGGTCTGTGAGTTCCAACCTCTTGGCTGCACTGCTCGGTACACGGGCGGCGCATCCTGACTCCGGTGGTCCGGCTATTGCTTGGTTCCTGCCCATAGGGCCGTGGTCCGGAGACCAATATTCCCTGTACCGACAGTGTTACTGCTTATTATACTGCCACTGTGGGCCTACGGTTCGCCTAACCGTGACGCTACTACCGCCGAGGTACGGCCCATTGGTCCATCATACAGATTGGATCACCTGTCCCATCCGGGGTCTGGCCCCCCGTGTAAGGCATGCATTACATATTAAGGTCATTAATAATTAATAATTGAGGATTAAAATAAATTGTTGGACTTAAGGAAAT
>NMUG010004914.1:0-13503 GCA_002855965.1 Monotropa hypopitys | reverse complement strand
TCATGTCACGAGTCGTCAAGTCATGAACATTGGTAAATTGTAATAATGACTCACATAATGAAATGATTAACTAAATGAGGAGTGCCTTGGCTAGGGATTCCTGGATTTATGACAATGATACAGGGTTTATATACTTTGATACGGGGTGCCTTAGTCAGGGATCCTGGAATGGTCGTGCCATTCACGACATTGTGCACAATGGGGGCATCGTGACCCCTCCCAACGTTCTTTGGGAAAGACGGATAGGATGGGTTAGTGGGTCGACGGGCCGCTATTCCAACCTTACCCTATCAACGTCTCAACGCAAAATACTATGAAAATGACACTTGATCTTTAATGGGATGTCTTGATCAGGGATCCGGAAATATATCTAATGGGATGCCTTTGTTAGGGATTCCTTGAATAATATCTCTTGTGAAACAAATGAAAGAAAGAGTAACTCACACTCATGATATACCAAATGTAGGGCGAAATAACATATGAGTACTTATGTGGATACTTGGTCTAGTGGTCCCTTGATTGTGCTTGCATACCATTACTTGATTGGTGTTACTTAGTGGTTGTTGGGTCATTGCCATTGTATGAGTCTTGCACTTCATGTCATATCATATCTCTGTACATTCACACACTTGTCCACGCCAGTCTTGGACACGCTAGTTGATAGATATTTCCTACTTTGGCGTGATAAGCCCTTATTTTCCCTCTACAGGTGTTGACCCCTCCTTATGGGATTGTGGAGCATTGTAAGAATTTGGAAAAGATTTGGAAGAAGCCCCATGTATTTTCTTTATTTCCTTTAATCCCATTTGTGCTTGTAATAGAGTAGGATGTTTTGTAAAACTTTAACTTGATACTTCTGTCCCTCCACTACTCTATTGTTTGATGTTGCACTTTTAATTTCATCTCATGCCTAGATTTTCTTACCATTGTGGATGGGTTTCATTATGGAAATTTGTTATCTTCTATTTATACAATTTCAAAAAAAAATGGTTTAAAAATCCAGGGCGTGACAACCAAACTCACTAAATACCATATGAATGGCGCCGATTGTAACATCCCAAACCAAAAGAAATCTTATTTACAGAAAATAATTGAATGGCTCTTGCGACCAATTACGAAAAATCCTCAAATTTAACAAATCACTAGCTATATGAAAGCATAAAAGGACAACATCCAGATATTTGACAAAATCAATAACAACATTAACTCCAACTACAATACCAAACCGCAGTGAAAAAACTAAAAATATCAAAAAACCTAATAAAGACAAGAGAAGATCTAGCCGCCAAACACCTACCAAACGTCACCAATAACTCCAACCGATAAGCTATAACTCCAAGCCAACTGTAGTGGACCAAATCCAGGCCTCATCAACATGGATTTCCAAGCAATAACAGAAAAACAACGAGACAGGGAAATCTAGAAATTTGTTAGATATGAACGGCCATACATATGACTAACAAATTCTACAACAACATAAAGGAAATCTAACCACTGAATTAATCTGATACGATAACACTTTACTTGCTTCCACGAATCAATATGAAACATTGTACTAAAACCACCTTTTTATCATGGACAAAGCCTTTAAAGATCTCAACACACCCATGGATGACTCACACCACATAATCCGATTATACTTTTATACTAGGACACCCATTGTATAACTTTGCCGTGCACACACGCGTTACACATAAGTACACCACACATGACTATCATAATCTCTTTACATGCAACCATGCAAACTCAAACATATGCATCTTTATATGATGCCTCATAAACTTTTATCCCTTAACACACTTTAGTGCAAATTGGGCTATTTTTAAGTATTAAACATATCCTTTGTCATGATTAACACACACTAATGCAACTCATGCACATGCAACTCATACACATGTAACTCAAATATGAAATCACACTGATTTTTTCCACATGACCAAAGTCTATTATACATGACAACCATGCATCCCATGCACGTTGACTCTAATTATTAACGACCGAAATCTCATTTTCCAAATCTTTTTTGGCTGAAGCCCCTTTTTCAAAACAATTGTGCATCCCATGCATGATGCATCCCATGCATGATGCATACCATGCATGATGCATCCCATGCATAGTAGTATAAATATAGTTTGGCCGAAGCCCTTTTCAAAAGATATATTTGTGCATCCCATGCACTAAAAATAGATTATTGCTATAGGCAATAATTTGTGCATCCCATGCACGGTGCATCCTATGCACAATATTATTGGGGTGTCCTTGGTACCATTATAAGGTCCAAATACATGTCCCATGCATATTTTGGATACGTCCCACGCATCGCTTGAAATTATTCTAGGATAGGCCATACGTCCCATGCAAGCCTTATATATTACCATACGTCCCACACATGGATAATTACATACTTTTATTTTCTCTTTAAACCATATACCCAAATGCAAAACTTCACCTCCTTACTCATGCATGCCATTTACCACTAAATATGCACATGCAATGTACTGACAAAGTACAATAAGACACACACTCACTGGCCACTTTGTTAGGTTTGATTTGATCTTAACACCCGTACATTAACCTATTTTCATGCACAAATAATAATCGTCAAATTGCTAACTTCCAAGGTCATAAACACACACATGCACATCTTGTTTAACATGCATCTTATCTTTAACCACATATGTACATTTGATCTAAACAGGGTAAATCTTTTTAGGAAATACACACATGTTCGCTTATAATATAACATGCATCCATATCTACCAAACTGATCGAAATACCGGATGCACGACACCGATGCTAACTCCTCGGAATGTTGGAAGTCCGAAATCCTCCTATTAAGTCTACAGAGTTTTCTGATTGATTTTCTTCTGTTCCTTTGTTGTTTGGTTTTGCTCTTCCGGTAATATGATGTTGTTCTATCGGAAGAGCAGTATTGGTGCTAAAAAAGTATGCAATTAGTTTATCTATTTCCGGAAGAGTGTTCTGGCTTTTCCAGAAGTTTAGTATTGGTGATCAGAATGTTTGCAATTGGTTTTGTCTATTTCTGGAAGAGTGTTCTGGCTTTTCCATAAGTTAAGTATTGGTGATCAGAATGTTTGCAATTGGCCTTGTTCATTTTCCGGAAGAATTTTCTGGTTTTCCGGTAGATCAAACATTAGTCAAGTGATGCAGAGATCATCATTTTAGCTTCTGGTTTTCAAGTCTTATGTCCAGCTGGCAGTTGGTTGTTATGTCGGTTATTTTTAATTTTAGGCGGGAATTAGTTGTAGCTAGCTATCATCTAAGTCAGTTAGTTAAGTTGGTTAAGGCTTGTCTATAAATAGGACTTTTGTAATTTAGTTGATCAATCAATGAAGCAGGAAAATCAAAAGTTTCTCGTTTTACATTTCACTCTCTGTTTTGTAGTTTCTCTACATGGTATTAGAGCTTTATAGCTCCTGTGAGATCAGATCCTGAAGAATTACAGAGTTTTGGTCAGAATTTGTCAAGTTTTCTTTCTTTGTTGCTGTTTTTCGACTGTTTGAGATTCTCTGTTCCAGTCAAATGATGAACACATCGAGTGGATCAACAAGTTCAATAAGTACAACTATGGCGTTAATACAATCTATCACAATACCACAATCTCTGGCATTTCTTGTCTCAAATTTTCATTCTCTTATTAATGTCAAGTTGAGTAGTTCTAATTACATGTTGTGGCATGTTCAAATTGAGAATGTGTTAAATGCAAATGGATATCGTGGATATCTAGATGCTTCAGTAGAAGTGTCGTATACACATGTCAAGGATGCATCAGGAGTTCTTGTTGCTAATCCTGATTATCTACTTTGAAAATTGATTGATTCACAATTGTTGTCTTGTATCACTACTTCTTTGTCATAATCCATTTTGCCCTATATTCTAGGGTTACAACAAACTAGTCAAGTGTGGGAGTCATTGGCAAATAGGTATAATACCTTGACTAAGAGTCATGTCCAAGAGATCAAATGCAAGTTGTTTAATCTGACAAAGATATCAACAGTAGAAGTTTATGTTGACATTATAAAAGACTTTGGACAACAATTTGAGGCAGCAGGAAGTCCAGTTGATAGTGATGATTTGATTTTTCACTTGTTAAGAGGATTGCCTAGGGGTTTTAACAGCTTCAAAACTGCTGTGAGAACAAGAGGCATGAATATTAGTTTTGAAGAAGTTGTGACAATGTTGTATAGTGAAGACTTGCAACTTAGTCATGAAGGTTCAACAGAAACTAAAGTTTCTACCGTGATGCTTGCCACAAAAAATCAAATGATTCAACTGTTCACAGTCAGGCAGAACCTAGTGTAACACCCATGCATGTTCCTGGAACTACTTCTTCAAGTGTTCAGCAGTGAGGATTTCAACCTTGTTTATTTCCCTCAACAATTTCAATCATCACAGTTTAACAGGAACATGAATAAAGGAAGAGGAAACAGAAGGTTTTACAAGAATCCTTGTACAATTTGTGGAAAGAATAATCATACTGTTGAGAACTACTTCTATAGAGGAGGTTTTCAACAACAATCAACAGGTTATCAACCTTATTTCTAGGGTAATACAGGTTTTGTTCCTATGCAAGGTTTGTTGCTAGGATATGTGATGAATCATCAAAGGCAGTTGAGTGGATTGATACCAAATTAGTATGTTTCAACTCCAATACAACAGAGTTGTCCTTGATTTGCTGAAAATTTTTACACTCCTGGTACTTCAACTCAGTATATAAGACCTGGATCTCAGTCTTTCACTTAGACTGTTCCATCTGCACCAATTTTCAATGCTGCAATTGCATTGCCTACAAGTGTTAATAATGCTCAACAATATGCCATGATAACTCCATATGCTACAAATGCTGGTGCTCAGTCAACAGGGAGTGATGGATCTAATTCTGCTGAGTGGTTCTTTGATAGTGGTGCAACACATCATGTGACAAACAACATGCAAAATCTTCATGTTGTTGAACCAGTTATACAAAAGGAAGGTATAACAGTTGGTAATGGTGCTTTTGTTCAAATCAGTCATAAAGGAAAAGAAACTATTTCTACACCTACTGCTAATTTTAATCTTTCAAATGTTCTTCATTCAACCTCCTTTTCACATAATCTGTTGTCAGTCTTTGAGTTTGCTAAAGAAAATAATTGCATTCTCATCTTTGATTCTGATGGTCTTGTCATTCAGGACAAGAAAACGTTGCAAATTCTATTCCATGGACCTTGCCACAAGGGTCTGTACCCAGTTCTGAGCTGCTTTAAAAGTCCAGATGTTTCATCCTCAACAGCTTTGACTTGTCAATCATCTTCTTAAAATTCAAATGATGTTGTGGTGTGGCATAATAAACTAGGACATCTTAGTTGACTTTGTTTTCTTCTTTAATAAAACAACAGAAAATTTTTGTTTCAAACCCCTCAGTTGTTAATTGCAAATTTTGTTGTATGGAAAAAAGCCATCAACTGTGTTTTCCTTTGTCTGTGTCACTTTCTACTGTTCCTTTTCAGTTGGTACATATGGATGTTTGGGGTCCTTTTCCAGTACCTTCAAACAAAGGATATAGATATTATCTTTTGATTGTGGATGATTTCACAAGATACACATGGATTTTTCCACTACACTACAAATCTGGAGTTAAGTTTGCTATATCTAACTTAAAAGCTTATGTTATGACACAGTTTCATGTGAATATTCAAACTGTCAGGTCTGATAATGGGGGAGAATTTGTTAACCATTATCTTCTAAATTTTTTTCTTTCCAGTGGAGTGATACATCAAACATCATGTCCACACACACCACAACAAAATAGAATAGTTGAAAGAAAGCATAGACACCTTGTTGAAACCACTATTGCTCTTCTTTTGCAAGCTCAACTTCCTAAGTCCTTTTGGCTTGAAGCTATTCTCACAGCTGTGTACCTTGCTAACAGACTTCCTCATACTACATTGAACTATCAAATTCCATATTGTCTGTTGTTCAAGCAAAATCCTGACTATTCTTTCTTTAAACCATTTGGTTGCCTTTGTTATCCTTGGCTAAGACCATGCAGTCAAGATAAACTGTCTCCTAAGTCTCAACCTTGTGTGTTTATTGGATATTGTCCTACTTCTAAGGGATATAGATGTTATAACCCTATCACAAACAAGGTTTATGTGTCAAGAAATGTTAAATTTGTTGAAGTAGACTTTTTTTATACTCAACTGAAGTCTAATTTAGTTAACTCTAATTCTGAAGAGGTCACATCCTTTACTACGCCACTTACTATTTTTTATGGTGTTAAGGTGGATGTTACTTTACCCACTTCTATTTCTGAAGTTTTATCTTATCAGTCAAATGACTTGACTCTAGAACATTCTAACTCTTCAGTTCCTTTTCCAAGTGATGTGATTGATCAAAATGTTCCCAAAACTTCTGTTAGAACTCATTCCATGATGACAAGGTCCAAAACTGGTTCAACAGGTACTGCCAGTTCACATTCTATGGTAACAAGATCAAAGACTGACACTAACAGATCTAAGAACAGGTATGCCTTGACTATTGACAGTAACAGCACCAAAGTTCTTTCTGAACCAAAATTCTTTTCTGAGGCTATACAATATCCAGAATGGCATTTCAATGCAATGGATTCTAGAGAGAGAGAGGGTGAGGGCAAAATAGAAGCCCGGTGGTCTAATGGAGGTTGGAACCCAGTTTTCAAGCTTCACTCAAGAAAGGAATCAAGTGTAGCCTTCAATGGGGGGGAGACACTACTCTCTCTTTGTTAACCATTTTCCTGGCAGCGCTTCCACACAATCTTTGGGGAAGATATTCAGTAACTTCGGCAAAGTTTCTGATGTGTACATCCCAAAGAAGTTGTCCATCTCCGGCTCGAGGTATGGTTTTGTTAGATTTGAGTCAAGCTCGGCTGCCCATTTGGCCATTAGCAGAACGGATGGAGTTTGGGTGGATGATGCTCAACTTTCGGTTAGTCTGGCAAGATTTGATAAATCTAATGCGGGTAAGGTAAAAGGTTCTAAGGTCAGAGAGCCCTGTGGAAGAGGCAAGGTTGTGCCTATTAACAAGATCACTCAGAGTGGAGTGGCCCCTAGAATGTCATATGCTCAAGCTGTTGGAGCAGTCTCTCACTCTGGTTCAGGGATTGGAGTGAAAGGATGATCATATGGCAAAGCCTGGATGGATAAAAGTTCGGTAGCATCCTTACATATATCCACCAGACTGGAGGACCTCAGAGCCAGAATCATGGATTCGTTTGATGTGGTGCAGGACTGTCGGTTCCTGGGGGGAAGACAAGTTCTTATTTTCCAATCTTCTGCTGAAAGAAACTCGTTCCTATCTTCTACATCATGGGAGGACTGGTTCGAGAAAATTTCAAAGTGGAGTGGCCAAGTTCTTTTCAACGATAGGCTTGTGTGGCTGAGATGTTCGGGGTTACCTATCACTGCCTAGAATTGGGACTCCTTCTCAGGCATTGCTAAGTGCTGGGGATCAATACTCTTGGTGGATGAAGACTCACTGCTGGAGCACAACTACGTGGAGTCTAACATCCTCATAGAAACATCAGTGCTGGATATTTGTGAATCTATCTCTCTGGAAGTGGAGAATCAATTTTTCAAGGTCAAGGTTAAGGGGGAAATGGTGGACTATGCATCTCAAAATTCCTCCAGTCATCTTTCTGGTCGGATAAAGCAGCAAATAGATCCAATGTTCGCCGGAGAAGAGGAGTCTATTTTTGGTAAGGTGTCCTTAGGTGGTGCTAAAGTTCCTTAGAGATTCTCAGGCACTAGTGTCCCTAATAAAGGAAAGTCTTGTTTTTCTGGTGATAAAGTAGTTGTAATTGCTCAGTGTCAGCCCACAGCAGGCCTTACAAAGGCTGCTAGTATTGCTTTTAATGATTTAGGGGGTATGATGGTTCATAACCCTGTTAAAGTTACATTGCTATCTCGAGAAAAGGATGGCCTTGCACCAAATCATCATTTGGGCCCCCAGGTCCAACCCCCTGGACTTAACCCACTTCCTCCCAGGCTGGACCCTCTCCAGGCCCTTCTTACAGGTAGCGAATCAGATGAGATTGAAGGTCCTAACCAACCCAGTCCTTGTGGATCAGTTGTCCTAGAAACCCAGTCGTCAATTCAGCCTAGGCAGCTCCTCGGCAACCAAATAACATTGACTCAGCCTTGGAGAGAAAAAATAGAGGCAACTAAAAGGGTGGCTTCCGCCATTGGTGTTTCCCTAACTGAACAAGAAGAGGAGGATCTTCTTAATACCATTTTGGAGGAAGAAAAAATTTTATACGCTGAATGCGACAGAATTACCCAATTGATGCTGATAATTTCATGGAAGATCAGAGGCCTAGGTATCTCCCTAAAGAAAAGGATGCTGAAGAGATTGATTCTAGCAAAGAAACCAAATATTGTATTCATCTAGGAAACAAAAATGGTTGAGTGGTCTCCACATCTAGTCTCGCAGATTTGGGGGGGCTAGAGGTGTGTTTTGAATTCTCTAAGTCTGTTGGGAAATCGGGGGGTCTACTAACTTTATGGGATAGTAGAAAATTCAAGAAAGAAACCTCCTTGGTTCATAAAAACTACATTGTGCTGAGAGGATGGTATGAGAATACTAATGGTTACATCGGAAATATCTATGCGCCTAATGAGATGGCCAGCAGGTCAGCATTATGGGGTGACCTTGAGTTGCAGATGTCGGCTTCATCTCTACCTTGGATTCTGGGTGGTGATTTTAATGAGGTAACTTGTTTGGAAGAAAGAAAAGGATGCACAAAAATGTCCTCAGTAATGAAAGCGTTTAACAACTTCATTACTAAGAATGGGATGTCTAACTTAAACATGGTGGGGAGGAAATATACTTGGTCTAACAACCGAGAAAACAATTCTCTCAGTAGGCTGGATCGCTTCTTAGTGTCTAAGGATTGGCTAATCCAGGGGAATCTTACTCAGTGGGGATTGCCTAAGGTCATCTCTGACCATTGCCCTATAGCCCTATCCAGGGATATCTCCAACTGGGGACCAAAGCCCTTTAGGTTCTTTGATTCGTGGCTTATGGACAGTAACTGCATGCAAACAGCTGAGGAAGCATGGAATGGTTGTTCTCAAGAGAAATGGGCAGGATGTAAACTTAGAACTGGGTTGAAAGCAATGAAGGAAGCTCTGAAGAAGTGGAGTAAAGATGGTTTTGGCTCCTACCATAATAAAATCAAGGACCTCGAGAATAAACTGCATGAACTGGACATTGAAGAAGAAGCAAGAATGTTGGACTCTCCCACAAAAGCTGTTAGAAAGGGGCTGCAGGTGTCTCTTTGGCACTGGAGGAGGATAGAAGAAAGCAATTGGAGGCAGAAGTCGAGAGCCACTTGGGTGAAACTAGGGGATAAGAACACGAAATTCTTTCACGCTGTAGCTAGATCGAAAGAAATGAAGAAGTTAATATCTGGCATTTGGGCTAATGGGGGTTTAGTCACTGATCCAGATGTTAAAAGGCAGGCAGAGCTGTATCTACTGAAGGTCTTCAAAGAAGAAATTCAGTCCAGGCCAAATTTGACTGGGCCATTCCCTAGAAGAATCTCAGATGAGGACAATGCCTTACTTCAAAAAGAATTCTCTATGGATGAAATCACAAGGGAAATGAAGAGTTGCAATGTTTCCAAAGCCTCGGGGCCATATGGTTTCAACTTCAAGTTTATCCTAAAGGCTTGGAAATTTTTAAGAGGTACTATTCTTAATTTTTTCACTGAATTTCAAGCTAATGCGAAAATTGCAAGAGGTTTAAATGCGACATTTATAGCCCTAGTTCCCAAAGTCCCATGTCCTTTGACATTTGAGGAATTCAGACCAATAAGTCTAATCAACTGTGTGGCAAAGCTGCTGTCCAAAACTCTTTGTCTTAGATTGCAGCAGGTGATGCCAAAAATAAATAATAAGTGAAAATCAATCAGCATTCCTCAAAGGGAGATTTATACTAGACAGCGTGCTCATAACTAACGAAGTCATTCATTCTTTGAAAAAGAATAAGTTCGAAGGGGTGATTCTTAAAATCGATTTTCAAAGAGCATTTGACAATGTTAATTGGAATTCCTGTTAAAAATGCTAGTCAATCTGGGTTTTGGTCAACCATGGCAGTTGTGGATTAAGGAATACATCTCATCCCCTACTCTATCTATTCTAATCAACGGATCCCCTTGTTCACAAATTCAGCCTCAGAAAGGAATTAGGCAGGGGGACCCCCTGTCACCTTTTCTCTTTAATATTGTAATGGAAGGTTTAAGTGAGATGTTGGGCAGGGCTATAAATGATAGGATAATTCGCGGGGTCGCAGTTGGGTCCAAAGGGGTTATTTTATCCCACCTGCAATATGCAGATGACATCATTATTTTCAGTAGCAATGACCAAAATGAACTTTCATCAATAAAGGCAATCCTGAGAGTTTTCTCCCTGGTCTCTCGCCTAAAGATCAACTATGGCAAATCTAATGTTTGCATGCCATATGACAGAAGTGGAAGTGCCCAAACTCTCGCTAATGTAATGGGTTGTGAGGTAGGCAAGCTGTCATCAAAGTATTTAGGAATTCCTATAGGTGCTAATCCCAGGAGGGCATCTATTTGGTCTGCTGTGTTGGAGAAGTTCAAAGGAAAACTAATCGGTTGGAAAAATAAGCTGTTATCGATAGCTGGCAGGCTAACGCTTATAAAATCATCTATGCCTAGCCTCCCCTCATATTACCTTTCCTTGTTCAAGATTCCTAAGGGGGTGGCTGCTTCAATTGAAAAACTTCAGAGGTCATTCCTCTGGGCTGGGGGGAAGAAAGTAAAGTTCTTAAGCCCTATTAAATGGAGCCGTGTAGCCTGTTCCTTCTCGAAGGGTGGGCTGGGTATTAGAAACATTAAATCTCATAATAAGGCTCTTCTTAGAAAGTGGTGGTGGAGGTTCCATGATTCAGCAGACTCCCTGTGGGTTAAGGTAATTGATTCTCTCTACTCAGCTAACCCCACTCTTATCTGGCCTGAGCTACCCTCTTTCATTAAAGCTTCTCCTATCTGGGATGGGATCTCTAGGATTTCTAAAGGATCCCCAATCTCTGTGGCTGTGGCAAAGGGTTTCAAATGGGTTATCAACTCAAGGGAGCTGATTAGTCTTTGGTTTCATCCATGGTGGAACAATGATGACCTTAAGGTTATGTTCCCTAGGTTGTTCAACATTTGGCTTAACAAGGGTGACTCTCTGAAATCTGTTGTAGACCAGATGAACTCTTGTAATTTATCCTTATTTTTCTCTAGAAGGATAATGTCACACCCCGGATTTTCAAACCATTTTTTTAATAACATTAAAATACTATTGTTTACAAATGGGGACACGAGCATGGATCACTATCATTAAACAAAAATCTACAAACCAACCACAATTCATTACAAGTTCACCGAAAATCCGAGAGTGAATGCGGAAATATCAAACCATAGAATAGGTAGAAGAGAAGGTAAAACAAAGTTTAGTTATTACACGCCATAAGATCAAATAACCCACAAACCGGGTATTTTAATAAAACAGTAAATGAGGTCCAAAAGATGCTGAAACTTTCTAAAAACTCAAGGAGCTTCAAGGTCCTCCACCATTGGTTTCTTACCTGCAGACCCTTTAAAAAAAGAACGTGTCACGCTAAAGTAGGAAAATATCTATCAACAAGCATGTCCTAAGCTAGTGTGAACGAGTGTGTGTATGTCCAGAAAAATGAAGGCAACATGCATGAGACGATGCAAAGTAATGATCCGACTCCTACAAGGTGACTCCACAAGCCAACATACAAGTGAGGATACTAACCGAGAACACTAAAATCAAGTATCCGATTAGTGCATTTTTATCAAACCCATTTGTTCAAATATTCTCAAATGTCATAAACGAGAGGATTCCACTACAAGTATATCCCATAAACATTTTATTTTCTTCTTCGTATACCGTGGGATCCCTAAAGATCAAGTACATCCTGTATAACCATAATTCACAAGATGGCATGAATCCCGGAGTCCCTAAAGATCAAGTACATCCCGTATTCATCCATACTTGTCAAGGTGACATGAATCCCGGAATCCCTAAAACTCAAGTACATTCCGTATTCATTCACATTTCATTTGTAACATTAATAGGGTAGGAATGAAATAGTAGCTCGTCAACACATTAAACCAACCTAAACCGTCTTCCCCAAAGGCCGTTGGGAGGGCTCACGTAGCCCCCTTTGTGCACAAAGTCGTGGGTGGAGCGATCACCCCGGGAATCCCTAAAAATCAAGTACATTCTCGCGTAGAACATATAAATCCCATATCATTGTTACAAATTGTCGAACCCCGGGAATCCCTAAAAAATCAAGTACATTCCCGTTGATGATTTTACCAAGGTCAATCGTCATGTCCAAGATTTCGCATAACCATGATTAATTTGATTTTAATTTCAATTTGCGCAACATGACACAACATGTGACAATTTTCCATAAATCATGACCCATAGTAAAAACTCACCAATTAAACCTAATTTAAGCTCAATTTCACATATTCAATATCAATTAAATTAATTGACCACTAATTGACCAAAAGCCCCAATTTTTCAAGTTAGGGTTTTTACAACAGTTGGGGGTTTTCACACAAATTGTTCTAGCATGCAATTGGTTCAAGTATTATGAACATAAGACCCTAGGAATTACAATGGAACCATCAATTTCGAGACAACATCTCGAACCCTAGGTCAATTTTACCAAAAACATGCATATACGAAATTTCTCAAAAATGCTAGGATTTCAAAGAGAAGGAGGAAAAGACATAACCTAGAACATAACAAGTGATGGATATCACCCTACCTTGAGAGCTTGAACAAACCCTAGGAACTCGAATCCGGCGAATGGTGAAGCTATGGAGCTTGTTGCGTAGCTCTTGACGAGAAGAATAATCTTTCTCCTTGATATTTCTTCAAAAAATCCTTGAATGGCCCTTGATTTCTAGAGAGAAGGGAGAGGATTTGAAGAGGGAGAGAGTAGGGATGTAGCGACCCGTATTTTATGAACTATTTTCCGGAATTTCAATTCGTATTCTAAATAAGATTCGATATCTTGATTTATTTTATCTTAAAATCCTAGTATGATTTTAAGGTGGTTGACCCTAGATTGTGATAGAGCATTCAATTACGATTCCAACGCCACTTGAATCGCGTCGATCGGAGTCCGGATGAAAGAGTTAGGCTTAAAACCGTTTCGGTAGGAATTTTAGGAAATCCTGAGCCTAGCGTAACCGGTTAGAGTTTTTGGAGCGTAACCGGTTAGAGATCTCTCTCTGCGAGTTGGAGAAACAACCGAACAGAGCGTAACCGGTTAGAGTTCGGAGCGTAACCGGTTACGGTTACGCGGAAGGCAAAATTTTGGAAAGTTAATGAGGGGCATTTTGGTCACTCCCTACTCAACCCCTTCACCCTTATACACGATTTTGACCTAAATTATCCTCATAACACCTCTACA
>NMUG010004913.1:0-13502 GCA_002855965.1 Monotropa hypopitys | reverse complement strand
CCGATTCTCTTTGTTAAAGCCGGATCTTGCTCCCAGGCACGTTCTACTCCGCAAGAACCTAAGGTTGCTCCTAAAAGCCCTTCTTTGAAAAGGAAAAACTTTGTTTGTCATCATTGTGGTGTTAGTGGTCACATCCGACCCTATTGCTATAAATTGAAAAATCTGTCTCTAAAGGGTAATAACTTCCAAAGAAGTCAATCCAATGCGGAAAGACCTAATCCTCCTAACCGGATGTTTCCATTGAAAAGGAATTCTAATGTTTTGGATGATTCTCAGGACCAAGTGGCTTTATTAATGGAAGAAGTTAAAAAGCTGCCCCTAACGAGTCTAACGAATATGGCTCGCGAGCCTAACGAGCCGAGCTTTGACTAGCTCGTGCTCATCTCGTTTATTAAACGAGCCATATAATCTGGCTCGTGCTCGTTTATTAAGATTTCGAGTCGAGCCACTATCGAGCTGAGCCGAGCCGAGCTCACGAGCGGTTCTGTTCATTTGTAGCCCTAAGTGTGTGTGACTTAGGAAGCCCCAAGGAACTTACATATTAGCAGTGGAATTTATACAAACAAAATGTCAGATGTTAGGCACATTATAGTTATTATCAGGAACCAAAACTCTGACCTGCCCCAACCTCCTAATTCTTCCCAGACGCATAGCTGCTGGATTTTGTGGCACATCACTCAAAATCATGCACAAACATCAGTTTTTTTAGATCAAAAAAACCCAAAACATCATTCGTATCTATTTCTTGCCTCCTTAATCATGTCCATTGATTCCGATACAGCCAACATTCTCGCGTACTCAGACTCGAGGTCAACTAGTTCGCTCCTAAGTTGTTCAACCTGCAGCAAAAAAAAGTTACTGTAACTGAAAAAACAAAAACTAATCGAGTTTCCATTCTAGGTTTTGAACAACACCTGTGGTTGTCTATATGGAGTGGATGGGCATCCCGTCTGATCCATTTCCTGCTCCGAATAGATCGGTGATTTGGAAATGTTTTGTGGAATGAGGCGGATTTGAGGATCTGTTTTTAAAATAATTCGGGGATGGCTCCCCGAATCTGTACCGTTCCCAAATCAGGCTCGTTCCCCGAATCATCTTTACTCCTCAAATCATCCTCACTTCCCATAACCCACAACCATATAACTTAATCTACTTATTTATATAAAATATAATACTCTAATAATATTGTTTTGAAATAGGATCGTGGATTTATTATGTTAGTGTCTATCTTAAATATCAGAATTTTTCAGTTACTAAGGTCAAATATTCAACATTCAATACTATTATTTCACTTGTATAATTTCTTTGCATGCATGTATTGAGCTTTTGATAAAGATATTTGTATAAATTTGTATATTTTTATACATTGAAGTTTGTAAAGTTGTAATATTGCAATGTTTTTGCTTTAAACTTTTTTTAATTTTCACAATAAATATATTTGGATATTCGAATCTCTGTTTGGATCCCCATTCGAGGCAAGAATGGAGACAGGTATTGGATTCGGAAAATGGAGATGAATATAGTAATATCCGGCCCGATCTGTCCCGTTGTCATCCCTAATATGGAGGGACTTCAAGTGGGAAAAAGAAAAGGAAAGTGATTTGCAAACTATGAAGCACTTACGCACCTAAAAGGTCGTTGTACCTGTGTCAAATACGTCGAGGACCCGACACGTCAAAATACGTAAGGGACATGCCTCATGACAATGTATTAAACTTTTAACTTTTTTATACGAAAACTTGGTCTAAAGTCCTAAATGAAAGGCTATTAAACCACTTAATCTAGCTTAATTGTTCTTAAGATCTAGTGTCCATACATTTAAAAGTTTTAAAGGCTAAAGGTTTCTAATTTTGAAAGGAATAATTTTAGACTAAAATACCCTTATTATTCATCATTATATATATTTTAAATATTCAGCAGAGAAATTCATCTGTTGAGATAAATTTATCTGTTTAGTTTCAACAAATAAATTTTAAAGATGCAATCCAAATTCATTTACACACATTTAGAAACAGATAAATTTATTTTTTAATTTCTCTCTCAAAATAACAACATTTTAATTATTTTCTACACTCTCTCGTCACTTCTACCACCTTTGGCCACCACCAACCAGAATTGGAGCTTGTCTTTTGCCCTTTTATTTCATCAAGTTCGAATCCGATGTAGGATTGGATATGCCCCACGACATAAGTATAACTACATCTTAAATAAATTCTAATTTACACGTTTAACCTAATTATAGCTGTACATGAACATTACACATATCTTGTGCTACCTAAAAGGTGAAGAAAGAAGTAGGGGTAAATCGGGAAGAAAGGTTGTCAAGTGAGAAACGTCTTCGAGGACAAAGTTGTCAGTTTTCTGATCTCAATTTTGAGCTCTTGTTGGCTAGAAATGGCATTGGGGCAATGTTTTTGTGGGAGATATTTTGGGTTTGAAATTCAGGTTGGGGGAATTAGAAACTGGTCTTATTGGGTACCTACAATTAAGGAATTGACAACAGATGATTACTGTTTATAACATAAAGTACCTTGAGATTAAGATCTTCCTCCCCTCTCTCTAATTCCAGCAACCTGGTAAATACACAAGTGAGAGGAATTGACAAAACAAATGGATGCACAAGGGTAAATCTACAAAAATATAAAACCAGTAAAGGTTCATCAAGTTGTGGACCATTATAGTTAATCAAGGTATGAGGATAAATTGATGTGACAAACAAATTTGTAAATACAAAGGAAACGAACAGCCTAACTTAATCAACTTCAAGCTCCAAAACCACTAACGTAAAAACTACAGCTGATCTGCACTTACCGCAAACGGAGTTTTTTATTTTCTTGCATCAGCCTGGTAAACTCTTCCTCCTGCAACGGATTTTCATCACTGTGGGGAGCCTATTATACAAGCAAGTTTTAGAGAATGATTCTTCAGTAGATAGCCTATATAGTGAGAAAAAGATTTCAATAAAGGATGCAAGTTGCACCAAAAATAACAGAAGACTTCCACTGGAAACAGAAAGTTATATAAAGGCTACATAAACAAATAACCAAATAGCCAAACATATATCCCCCGTGGACTGTGCCTCGATCGATGATCCTCGTACAGTTTCTTCAGCATCGTACTTCAGCATTTGAATTCAATATCTCAATCAGGAGGAAAATAGAAGCAGGAATGCATTTCTTGGAGGCAAACAAATAAACAAACAAGTGCATTCAATGAGATATTTGTCCGTTTTCACTATTTTGCACGTCTCAAAAGATCGTCGATGTTTTGTAATCTTTTTTGTTTTAAATGGCTTCTAAAAAATTCTACCTGCAAGAACTAATTGAGATCTTTTTATGGTGGAACAAAATTTAAAAATTTTGACGAAAATATGTTACTTGTTGACCCAATTAAAAGGCACAACTGTCAAAAGAGGACAAACAAATGGGAATGGAGGTAGTATCCTTCAGTCAAGTACTTGCACATAAGATGGGTTTCATTAGAACTACGTATAAATTTCTTTAGCAAACCTGTTTTACTCCATTTTGGTGGGTGTCCGTTGAATAAAACCCTGATCCCACGTGACTTTTTCCATGTTCAAGTTTCACTGTAGGGTTTTGTTCTTTCCTCCTTGCCTTTGGTCCTTCACAAAATTACCAAGCAGAAACATATCAAAAAAAGTTATGTCAAGATTCAGCCCACATTCATCTATACTGAAGAATTGGTTCCAGAAACAGAAATTCAAGCAACTCCAACCAGAGAACCAGTGGAGAAGGTTGTACTCATTCCCCCACCCCACCGCCACCCAAAAAGGGTTACTCAAAATATACCTTGCCAGCAACTGACATTGTGATTGTCGATAGACTTTTCCGGCCTTCCAGTCGAAACATATGAACTAGTGGCTACAACATCTTCAAAAGAATCAACTGTGGGAGAAACTGGTTGTGCATTATCACTTACAGAGGACCTCTGATTCAGTACCAACGGTTGGAAAAAACTATTTGCTTTTGACAAAGAGGGTTCCTGAGAAGGCATGGGCTGCTTTGGAGTATTTTTCACTAGCTTATAACCAATCAATCCACAATGGTGACGCCTATCACGATTCACAGAATAAATGAGATATCACATAAGAAATCTTGAAGTAATAACCGCAATTTTCACCAGGACATGATATATCTCTACAAAAGGCTTAAGACCTTACAAATAGAAGCTCACCAATACTCCATTGTCATTTCTTTTAACCGAGCTTCAAGCTTTTGGAAAACGGATGTCTTCTCAAAATCTTGCTTATCGTGTGTAGGCTCAATAAAATTTGCCTCGAGAATACCTACAAAGTGTCACCAACAATTTAGCAAAATCTAACAAAGTATAACTCGGACACCAAAAAAATGATGTACCAAGATAATTCGAGCAGGGCTTCGTCAATATTCACCTACAACTCCTCTTGCAGTACTGTTGGTTGCATGCTTGACACGCCAAAAAGGCTGCCAAAGAAAATAATAATTTCAGCACAAATCCTTTTCAAACTGTTTATAATTTCGCAATAAAAACTCTTCTTCGCAGAATTACATAACCAGTAGAATGATGTTGAGTATAGATCCTGTAAGAACCTCCTATTCATTTTGCTAGTCATAGATTTTACTATTTTTTCCCTTTCATGTGACATTATGTTTCCTCCTTCAAACTTGTGAAGCCAAATTACTGGTAATAGCATAAGGTCTGTAATACTATCAACCGCCGGAATTAAGACACCCAAAAAAATCGCATAAAGGGACTTGTAATGCAAATGAATCTAGTTTGATTTTTCAAGTTGTCAAAGAATAATCCTAACCAATATAAGACGGTTTCTGTGGTACACATTGAACCCATGGATATTCACATGAGGAGCATCCTTCAAAAAACCAATAGTAGTAACAACTGCAGCCTGAAAATGAACCCAACAGGTGATGTGAGATAAGAAGCTTCCTGTGGAAAAGACAGGACTATTAACAAGAGACTGCAATCAGTTCTAGACAACCTATGTCCAATCTCTGCCCATATTTTTTACAGCAGCTCTTTTTTCAGCAAAGGAGCATATAATAGAAAGACTGAAACAGCCCTTACTGTTATTCTTCTAGAAATGCATTCCGAAAAGTGTAAAAATGGCTATGTATTTGAGAATTGAACAACATATTGAGATGGCGCCTATGTGTGATTACTTATGCATTAACACTGTTTCCTCAACTTCAATGAGAAAATTGCATGGAATCAATCATATCTGTAAATCCTTAATTAACTTTGCTACACAAAAAGGTCAAAGAATTTATAACTACTTGTACTTTTCATTAAGTGACAACTAGAATCAACATTCATATACAAGTCAACGCAAACCTCCATGTTCCGACCAAAAGGCTTGTACAATATAAACTCAAGAAATTTGAGATCATCGGCAATGTTATGATGTTCCACAACTCGTCCCCGAAGAATTATTTTGAAGCCTTGAGGAAGCCTTAGGTACAAAATGGAGGAATATACCTGTGGAGCTCGAAAAGATATTTAATTAAAGAACTAAGGAGCAAAGGGAAGACTCATCTGTAAATAAAATACATAATGAGAACAACAAAATTACGCGGAGTGAAAAATGGTAAAGGTTAGCTATATGGTCATCAGAGACTGGATTTTTCAAGAAACCAGTCTGAAGCAGCTTTTGGTCTGCATTCACACAAATATCCTGCAACATGGTATTAATTACAGTAAATATAACTCAAAAGCCCTACTAAAAGAAGTGACAGAAAAAGGATAAAATGTACCTCCGCATCGAAATCGAAATTTAGCTCCATATCCCCATTGTCATTTAACCAAAGATTGTAAATAACGATCTTCGTTCCATGATGCCCTATGTCATCAAACTGCCCACTGGATTAACAAGGACAATCAAATTGAACAGGCTAAATTTTGAAAAGGTGAGAGACATGAACAGACTAAATTTTGAAAAGGTGCGAGAGACACAAGAGATAGCAGTACAACAAGATAACAAAAGGAAAATTCTTGCATAGTACCCTACTAGAAGAGCTATTTCATTTCTAAAAGTATACAGATAGCTAGCTAAGTAACATAAAAGGTCCCTATCTACTATTGTGTTAAACTAAGAATATGCAACAAATAAGCAAGACATGACAGTAAAAACAGACTCATTTTTTATCTGGAATGTTCTTGCAACAAGTTATGTTTAGATGACAAATTCATTGTTTTAGTAGTTTATATCGCAGGATACTCGAAAAGTTGAAGGAAAAATTCTACCACACTGCTATAAGCCATACATGTTATATAGCACAGAGTGATGGACCATTAAGAAACAACATTCAAGTAAGACGAATGTAGCCGAAATGAGAATGCTGAGGTGGACATGCGGTAATGTTAGGAGTGACACCAATAAAAGACAAGATGATGTATATCGTAGATTGAATGATGCAGTAATTATGAAGAATGGCATGATTTCGGTAGATGATAGTACTAAGGGGATGGGAGACCAAAAAGGACCTTAGAAACATTAGTTAGAAGGGACCTAAGTTTTTTACATATTATAGAGCACAATGCTCGTGATAGAAATCTATGGAAAAGACGGATTCATGTAGCCGACCTCAATTACTTGGAACTTAAGGCTTTATTTGGTTTGATTTATACCGCAATGAACAGCCTAACAAGTACTCTACATTCTTCGTGTGACTGTGTATTTGGGTGATTTCTCAACATTAAGATGCATGTTTTTGCTTCTTACTTTTGAGATATTATATAATACAAAAACCTAATACAGAGTAAGAGGGATTCTGGACATGATATGGACAACAAATAAATGGCATGGTAAGTGATTGCTGGTGGTCAACTCTGGACTCATCAGAACGAATAGGAAGAAAGAGAGAGCAGAGGGGGCTGAGTTTTCACTAAACAAAGAGGCTAAATTAGCCTGTTCTAAATTCCGCGGCATTCATTCAGTTGTCCTGCTCAGATGGATGAGACAGTTCCACTTTTAGCATGTGTCTAGTAAAGAATCTTTTTTTAATATTATTCCCAAATCTCCAAATTCAAATTGAGTTGTGGGTTCCAATGAAAGAGACAGAAACACGACTATGTCAAAATTATAAATAATTGTTAATGTATAATGCACATAGCCCATAGTTTAGCCACTTCTAAAAAGTAAATCAATGCCGAGTTGGTACCCATTAATGAGTGTCTGGGAAGGAGGATGACGAGGACAAGTCTAACCTTTGACAATAATACCAAAAGTGATTGTGCTCAGACTCGAATCCAAGACTTTTAAATTATTGGATTGGGTCTTTACCACTGCACCACCAATGGCGCCCGTTAGTTTAGCCACTTCTGAATTTTTTATATTCGGTATTAGATGATTTCAATGATAAGTGGTGGCTATTTTTTGCATTAAACATCTCATTTCACCAGTGCAATGGAATTGTTCTAATATCTGGAAAAAAAATAAGAGTGAAATTATGTATAAGATATATTAAAATGATTAAAAAGAGAATACATGTGCAATAATGATGCTATGGATGCTTAGTGAATAAAACATGGTAATGTGCACATAAATTATTTTGGGTCTTTAGGTCTAGTCTGGTGGCTTTTGGCTTTTGATTTTGGGGCGATTCTGTAACAAACTGTCATTTTAGCTCCTCGATTTTTGACGGTATAGGGGAACCGATATTTTAGTGGTTTATGATAGCATTCACTTTGTGCATATTGTTAAAGGTTAAGTGCGTCTTCAATTCTTCCTCCGTCCATACCCTCTATATTAGGGGACTACATGGGTTATGTAAATGTTGTTGATTTAAAAGAGAATAATTTATGGAAGACAATTCATAAGGAAAAGGTTAATAAAAAATCTGCAAGGGCACGGGTCCCCACTGGCCTATACTATCCCCGCCAACGACTGTACCAGAAGTCCATAGCCAAAATGTTTCACAAGTTTACCTGTTTCAGCAGCATTTCTTCTGTTGAATATGGAGAACACTGCAGCAGCACAGACAGATTGGACGAAAAATGTTCTTTACCATAAAAAAATATGGGACCCAATTTCTCAGTCGATGGATTTAACTCATAATCCGCCTGCAATATAATTTGCCAAAAATACATGACCGGTTAGTGAGGTGGCAAATTGTAGGGTGGCGAAAGGAAAGACCACAGTCAGCTATGATATGATACATGGAGACATGTCTCAATCGACTCCCTGGTATACCTGATACAAAAAATACAAAGGCCAGGGAACTACAGACAAGGTATTACAACATAACATAATCCATGTAGTAGACAAGGTATTACAACATAACATAACCCATGTAGTCCCCAATCGACAGACAAAGGTATTGCAAAAAGAATAAAAAATTGAGTTTCTTAACGAAAATTGACCAAGTGAATTTGGAAACAGGTCCCAAATTACCAACTAATATAAGTTGTTATTGGCCAATCAGTATTAAATGATCTCAAAGAGAGAACTCCCCAAAAGGTTGTTTCAAGCATCATGAAGCATGCCAGTTGCATAACAGACAGACATAGTAATGGAAAAAAGAATTCTCCATTCTAATATTTGTATGGAGTTTGGGAAATAGATTGAACTGGAAAAAGACAAATGAAAGAATCTTTGGGGGGGGATTGTTGACTCTCCAACTTACCAGCGGCACCACTATTCTGTCGTGGCCTGATTGTCTTAAAAATGTGTATGAGAGAAGCCCAACGCTCTGAGACAGTGTCCTGGTCATTAATACAGTACAGATTTGAATGGAAGAATTCCAAGGTCCACAAGACAGCCAAAGAAATTAACCACAGATGACGACAAACTTATATATTGGATAGGTCTAAAACTAAATATTCTAGACATAAAGGAAGTTGGATACTGAGTTGTGGTCATGCATAATAATCAAATCCACAAAACATGACAACCAACTTCTACTTCCAAAGGCCAAAAATAAAGAATCCTCGCCATTAAGGATGTTGGATCCAAGCCATATTTGAATGTCTTTTGGGTAAGTTGTGGAGCAGAGAGAGTGTCTAGTACCCAGAAGTTACTCTTTACGTTGTGAAACAAATATGAGCCAAATTAGAAGATTTACACTCAGTAACGTATCATATGCTTATCACAAATTAGTGTCTCTCTCATTCTCCTCAGTATCGGAATTGATTAGGAGGGCACATGAAACAAAAGAATAAATGAATAACTGAATCAGAAAACTTCAGATCGGAGTAAACAACTGAGTTACCATGCACAAACCTCTTTTTCAAGCAACGGGTGAACACTATGACATCTGCTCCAAGTCTCATCGAACTTGTCTTGAACCCATTTCCATCTGATAGGCTCCAACCAAGCTGTTAGGACCCATGGCAAGGAAAGCTTGAGAAAGTAAATTAACAAGATAGTATTCATACACTGCCCAATGGAGGATTTTGCTTTCTTATCGGAAAATCCAAAGCTCATACAACGTCTTATGGTTTCCGGATCCATTCCACCGCCGTCGTCTTGTATACATAAAGAATAATGCCACAACAAAAGTTAAAGGAATAATGCCACAACCAAGCTATTTTGATGGTCGATGAAGTTTCAAAGGAATAATTACCTTGAATGAGCAAAGCTGGATTTCCGTCCCGAGGATTTATAGTCTTGTCTATGACAACAAAAGTAGCCCCATTTCGTATCTGCTTCACACAATGAACATCACTGAATATTTTGATTTTTATGAAGACATAAATAAGCAAGAAGTAAATGGAAATGAAGAGGGTTTGGAGTTATAAAATGCATATCTCAGAGTAATAGTCTAAAAATAAGCTCTGGTTTAAAAAAACTTTTAATACCCTCTCATGTTCTACATAAAACATCCAACGCTATAGTGTTCCAGCTGGATTTTTATAGCAGAAAGAGGTATTTGAGTTTCTTTCAAATCTTAACACTTCGAGACATAATGGAGCAGTTGAATGCGGACAAATTTGAACTTACCTCATCAACTGCATTGTCAAGCAACTCTGCTACTGCTGCAGGCAAGAATCAACAGAAAATGGTGCAAAATAGTGAATAAAGACCATTCCCATTAAATAATGGTTGACTTTTGTCACAGAATTAAAGCAGGATATGATGATACACCCAAAAAACGAGAAAAATAAAAGTGAAGCATACCACCAAATGCCCACTTATGTGAGGTGGCATTTGAGTGAAGGAACATGGGGTGGACAGATAGATGATTTGCCCCGTCTGTAAACCAAACATCAAAAAGGTGCTCTCAGAAAGCAATTTAATCAGTAGCAAACACAGATACAACTATACAGTTCTAAATATCTAACACGGCAGCTTTAGATAGTTTACCCTATTTACTACTCTTCCGTATCTACAGTTTTTCAATCATAGTCATCTCCACAACTCATTTACCTACTATTGCATGTAAGAATCTCTGAAAAAAATTGGATTCCTTCCAATTGGAATCAATATAAATTGGTTGGCCCATACAATGAAATCCTACTCAATCCTCCATTTTTTTGGAATGCATTAATAGCATTATATTCCCTCGGAAAAAGGAGATCCAAACACTAGTATGTAAAGTGGAACTGCTGCATACTTTGACGTTGGGTTTTAGAACCCTCTCCTATATTGTAGTTTCCAGCTTTCCAAAATTGCCGACAAATTGGAGCTGGACCGAAAGCGGGAACAGAAGAAGGGCTTGACTCATCAACTGGGGAAGGGCCTTGATCTGAAACACTAGAATCATTTTGGCTTGAACTAATTGCAACTGAGCTTATGTTCGCCTCAGGTTCTTGCTGTTTAACAGATTTCCAGCAAACCTTCTTGCTTTTAGTATTAGTATTCTGTTCGGGTTCACTGTTCTCCAAGACAGAGTCCAACTTCCTTCTACTCTTTTTCCCACTCGACTTGACAATCTCGTCATCAGCAGACAACTCTAGGAAGTCTGCAGAAGACATTTTGGACACTGCAAAAGAATGAGAATACGAGTTAGATGGCAAGTCAGTGAACCACTGGAATAAACGGAATTTACAAGTGATAAAGCAAATGCACAAGTTTTTTTTTTTCTGTTTTGATCAGAGCAAAGGCATAACTTAATGAACAAGCTTAATGGTTCAAAGAACAATATTGAAAATCGCAAATAGGCGATTTATTAGCTAAATGAAGTGAAATAGCATAGAATAAAATTAAAAAGAGAGACAAAAGTAGATTTTCAAGAGATCCAAACCAGCAAGACAAGAGAAGAACTGCTGCTTTACCAAACCATTAGGTTACAAATCATGCACACAAAAATAGCAAGAAAAACAAAGATCAATCGCAATGAAAAAAGCAGGACAGAAAAAATATATGTGGTTCAGCAAGAATGCCTATGCTCATACCAGATTCCAGTATATTCACAATGAAGAAGAGTAGTCCAATATCAGCTGCTACGTTAAGCTAAATTATATGTGTTATGGTTTACATCAACAAATTATCACAATGCCCTTAGTACTGAAGCAAAAATTCAGCCCCAAACCCCCCATTATCAGGCAAGGTGTGGCCCTTGCAACCCCAGCCAACTCACAATGGGTTTGGATCCGCGAGCATGTGGTCCAATAGTCCAAAGACTTCATAAAACCCAAACAAAGCACTAACATGCACAGCCATGATATCAAAACACTAGCATCTGAAGAGGATTTTTCTTCAGATCCCGGATTTTAACTCAAAACACTGGAGCACCCCTAGCAATAGCAAAACATAGTATTCAAAAACTTTGCTGGGTTTCTCTGTTTTGACGATTGTATGGAGTACACTGAAGCATTATACATAGTGCAGTACTGTATCAAGTACCAAAAACAAAAATTTGCTTGTTGACTGTTGAGTTGCCAAAATCACCATATGAGCTCAACAAACCATGACAATGCATAAACTAAAGGGGTGACCCATTGCACGAAGATCCAGCATATGCGGTGTGTGGGAAGGATTGATGTACGCAGTCCTACCCCTGCAAACAAATAGGTTGTTTCCGTAAATCGAATTCGTGACCTATAGGCCACAATAAAATAGCTTTACCACTATGCGGGATCAGCCCTTCAAGACAATGCATAAACTAAGATGGAAAATCCATTAATACTGCTGATTATGGGAATGTCAGTGCCACAACCAGAAACCAGTTTCCTCGCCATCAATTTTAACATGAAAACTAAGTCCAATCTATTTCAAGCATCCGTTGAAAAATCGGCCTTACACACAATCATATGAGGAAACAATCAAGCAACTAACAAAAAAAGCAGGGCAAGGATTTTTTTACGAGGTTCTCAAATCATGCAATTGAGTGCAAGTTTCCATCTCCAAAAAGAGAAGACCTTCCCTTTGTTTTGTGTTTTGGTACTTCCGAATTTGCTTCTTATGAGTCGCCAACACCAGATCAACCTACTGAAGTATAAGGACTAAAAAAACAAGAAAACAACCCTTCCGCCGCACTCCATTCCTTTGGCTGGGCGATCCTCGTCTGTCTTAAAAGTTTATAAGACAGTACACATGATTCACATCAGTTTTATTGTGTATCGAATCAGTTTTGTTGTGTATCAAATGAGGAAGAAGAGCAATGCTACTCACACATCAATGTGCACATCATTGTGCACATCTTGCCTGTGTGGCAGGATGTGATTGGTTGAATCAATTATAATTTTGTTAATTCAACCAATCACATCCTGCCACGCAGGCAGGATGTGCACAGTGATGTGTGAGTAGCATTTTTCGAGGAAGAATAGTGCAGGAGACGTATCGATAGCATGACACACGTATTTATATCTTAAATTATTATATCACAAATTACGGTAATGCAATTAGTATTAGGGTAATACTCTGTTTAGGTATCAGTGCTACCACGATCCCTCTACCCCCTCCAAGGTCTCCGCTGAATCACCCGTGACTACAGGTCGAAGAAGTCTTAATCAGTGAAGCAGTAAACCAAAGACTAATCATGTTTCACAAACCTAATAATCTCCCACATGCACGCGGATAAAAAAACCATTTACCCGTTTTTCAGACGGTAGAAGAAAATGCAAATTCCAAGATATATTACATAAATTCTAAATGACATTTACGGGGGGCACAAAACCTAGGAGAAATCAGCAGATATTTGAGCAAGCAACGACAAATGATTGCCTGTTTTAGCTGAAAATCACTGGATCATAATGACTCCAAGAACAACGACTGCAAATTTGTAGAAGAAATCATAATACTTCAGGAATGCATCTTGGTTCAAAGTTCGAAGAAGGTTTCAGGACAGGCACAAGCACAGCAGGGGGTTTGCTGTGAGGTTTACACGTGCCATTTTGGCCTTCCCCCACCCCCACTTCTCCCACTCTCCCCCCACGTGGTACCCTCTCTCCCTCGTACATATATAAAAATAAAACAGTTAAAATGTGTAAAATAATTAAATTTTTGTAAAAATAAATTAAAATTTTAACAATAAAAACAGTTTAAAATAAACAATTATTTAAAATAAAAAACTAGTTTAAACATTTTTAAAAATAAATTATAAAAC
>NMUG010004912.1:0-13507 GCA_002855965.1 Monotropa hypopitys | reverse complement strand
GCGATTGAAAATTTGTTTTCATTTGTTTTCCAAAGTTTTTCCTTTTTTTAAATTTTTTTGAATAAATGTTTGTTTTTTGTTGTCATTTTTTTATAGGGATGAAAATTGTTTGATAGTGTTCAAATTTTAAGATTTTTTACGTCAAACACAAAAGTATTATTTTAAGGCAAACAAAACAGAAAAAGACCACTATCGCCATACCATTCATTTAATTTAGGGTACGTAATTGAAATTTACCCTTCATTTAATTTTTTTCTACAACTAAACAAATCCACTCTCGTCGTACCATTCCCACCATTTTTCTATAACTATATGTATTTGGTGTATTGGTTGGATTAAGTACCCTTCATTTAAAGAAACCTCTTAATATTTATATAACTTAATTTTATCGAAGAGACTTCACAATATTTACATAACTTTAATTTACTTTTTACATATTTTCACACCTTTATTAATTTGATTTTTTTGATGAAGTTGGGTATGAAGAAATCAAATTCTTGGCCTACGATTCATTTCAATGGCGACCATGACTTTATGAAAGAATCATTTGTTAGTGTATCATGTTCAAGTCCAAAATTGGAAGAATCAGTTTGTAGTGTTCCGACAACTGATTTTACAAAGTTAAAGTTTGAAGTCCTTGAATTATTTCGTCGTATTCAAATAAATTATCTTAAGAATAACAAAGAAAAATCTGCAGAAAAAGAAATCACAATTGCTATAAATAAGTATCCAAAATTAACGATACTTAAATAATATGAAAATATTATTGGAAAAGAAAGAGCAGTAGAGCTGACAGAGAAAAGATGGTGATTGGAATGACAATATAGGTTTAGGTTACGACTCTTCTTTTCGCACATATAATACTTTTTCAACTTAATTGTTAGTGATTTTCATATTCATTTAAAATTTGTATCTATAGTTGTGTGCTTTCATCCTTTCGTAAATGCATTATTTTGTGTGGTGTCTTTTCATTTTGTGGCCATATTTTGTGTTTATTGCATTTTTTATTTGTTCGGTTAAATTCTTTGGTTAATGCATTATATAGACTGCAGTCTCAATTTTGTCGTCCAGTGTGTGTTTATTACACTATTTTATTTGAACCATTTTTAATTGTTGGTTTTGATTGTTTTTACTAGGTACACATACTGTTATAACACCTCCTACATATTTGAATGTATTACGCAACTTTGAAACCAAATGTCATCGAGAGGATTGTGCTATTGGAATATTTATTGAGAAGAAAAAAGAGGAATGTCGGGTCTTGCAAACATATGGAGAAAAAAAACTGAATTTTATCTTATTCAGAAAATAGTACAACTATTATCTCCTAGATGGAATGATGTTAAAGAAACTATCATTAAAACAAATAATATCAAAACTGCTGAGGATTTGTTAAATATTTTACTTGCAGTGGAGTGAAAAATTCACCCTCTTTGGATTGAGTTGAGCAAACTCCAATGTTGCCTACTATTTGTGTGAGAGATCATATTTTACAAAAAGAGAGAATTTTATAGACTAAAGAGTCATGGATTTAAGCCAAATATTATAATTTTAGTTAAGGCTATAGTTGTAACGACCCATATTTTATAATCGATTTTCGGAATTTAATTCGCCCTTTAAATCAATTTGTGGATCTTGATTTATCTGTCTTAAGACCTCGTCGCGATTTTGAGATGGTTGACTCTATAATATGGTAAAGAATTTGATTTCGAATCCAATGCAACTTGAATCGCGTCAATCGGAGTCCAGGTGAGAAACTTATGTACATTTTAAGTTTTCTCTGTTTTGGACCTAAGTTGTCCATAGAAATTCCCGAGAATGCAGTTATCGATAACACGTCCTTCATGTTATCGATAACCTAACTGTACAATAGTAATGCCTGAGAGTGTGGTTATCGATAACATGCTCCTTATGTTATCGATAACCAGCTGTCCTTAGGGACTTCCGAGAGTGCGGTTATCGATAACACACTTCTCATGTTATCGATAACCATTTGTTCCCAGACCCCCTCTGTTATTCCCGCGAGGGTGGTTATCGATAACAGGCTATGCATCTTATCGATAACAGACCTGTCAGACATCAATTCATTAAGGGTTTTTGGTCTTTTTCCAAGGGCTATATATATCATTTTACCCCGTTTTTTTGGGAATTTCTTCTCCACTTTGAAACCCTAAGAAGCCTCTCTTTCTCTCTCTCTATCTCCATATCCAAAGCTCTAACTTCTCTCTAAATTTTAACCCTGTTCCAAGCATCCATTGAAGAAATCCCAAGGATTAAGATTGTTCTACGCAACGAGAGCTCTCTGGTGATCTAGGTTTTGAAGGCACGTCTCCAAATTTCAGATTTAAGACATTTTAGAAGCTCATCCAAGGTAGGAGACTTCTATCTCTAGATTGTGCCATCTCTCTCTCCCTTGAAATCTAGTCAATTTATACATATTTTGTGTGTAGCATGTATTGATGAAATTGACCTAGGGTTTGAGGTCTAATGATAAAATTGATGGTAGATATGGAGTCCTTAGGGTTATATACACCTAGGACAAGGTTCAATTTCATGGTTGAATAACAAATGTGAAAAGTCCCAATTTTTGATAAACCCAAATGTACAAATTTGGGGGTTTTGGCCAATATGATGTCAAATGGTAAAATTGATTTCAGAAATGTGAAATTGGGCCTAATTAAAGCTTAACAGATGGGTTTGTCGTATGGGTCATGTTTCATGAAAATTGCTCGCACATTGCCTTATGTTGCGCAAATTGGAATTGTAAATGAAATGGAATAGAATCAATTACGAACACATGAACTCTTGAACTAATGTGATGGCCAACGATAACATTGGCTAGTGTCTATGCGAGAATGGACTTGATTGTAGTGATTCTTGGTATAGTTAACTTGTGACAGTCTTGATAACAATGATGTGGGCTTGATATTGATATTCGGGAACGAACTTGATTAGGGGTTCCTAGGGTGATCGCTCCACTCACGACATTGTGCATAATGGGGGCTACGTGAGCCCTCCCAACGGACTTTGGAAAAGACAGATTAGGTTAGATAGTGTGTCAACAGGCTACTATTCTATACCTCACCCTATCAATGTTACAATCAAAATTGTATAAATACGGAATGGACTTAACTAGGGATTCTGGGATTTATGCTTGTATGAATATGGAATGGACTTGACTAGGGATTCTATGATTCATACTAACTTGATGATATTTGGATAACACAGAATGAACTTGACTAGGGATTCTGGGTTTATCCTATTTTTGATAAAAGAAACATGGTACGGTTTAGACTTATAATGGAATTCCTGTGCACTTGCTATTGTGAAATCATGAAAGACATGAACGAATGAACTAACACTTGGTCCCTTGAATGAAATGAGAACCCTCACATGTATAGACCCTTGGATTGTGGTCTCTTGAATAATACTTAATTATGTTGGCTAAGTGGAGTCACATTGTAGATATTGGATCATTGTCTTGCATTATCTTATGCATCTTGTTATATCATTCTGTACAGTCACACACTCGTTCACGCTAGTCCTGAACATGCTAGTTGATATATATTTCCTACTTTGGCATGATATGCCCTTTTTTTAGACTCTGCAGGTAAAGAACCTTTTCTTGGTGATTTTGGAGCACAGTGATGCATTGGAACATTTGGAAGACTTGTGTATTTTCCTTTATTTCAATTAGGCCCATTGGGCTTGTAATAGGGTAGTGGATTTATAAACTTTAAACCCTATCCCTCTCTCTTACTCTATGTGGTGGAATGTGGTTTTATTTCATATCATGCCTAGATTTTTATATTCATGTGTGTTGGGAATAGAATGGTACTTAAATATTTGTGAATGATGTGATGATTCATTGTTGTTCCCCATTTTTAATTGAATTAAAAAAGGTTTGAAAATCCGGGGCGTGACAATAGTAAATAATTTACCCTCCACATGGCCTAAAACCATCATTATTCAACAATTGAAATGAAACTTCATGGATATTAGAGAATTGGGAGCTATGTTGGAGGAAATTGAAGTTGAACAACAATAAAGGCATGCAATGACTTCTGTGCAGCGATTGAAGTGACGCTTGGAATGTGACGATTGTTATATTTTCTTTATCATTTTATAGTTTCTTATTTTCTATTTTTATGCCAAGAGTGGTTAATGTTGTACTTTTAATTGTTGTAATGAATTTTGGGCAAATTCAAGAATTATTTTGGTAGTCTTATTTTAATTTATCATATTTTGTTAATGTTGTACAATGCTTTTGATCGCACTGTCTCAAACAGATATCCGAATGAATACCTGAATTCCTTAGATCCATCACGTTTACTATTTTGTCACCACGTGTCATTGGTATATGATATATCGAAAACAAAGATCAAGTGTTGTCATTCATTAGTGTCGAAGGCACTCTTGAGTGCCGAAGGCATGAATAAGTGGCGAAAGCACTATTAACAACCAAAATTTCTTTGTACCTTTAAGGTATTATGTTGCGTTTTCAATTATGTCTCACGGTGCCATCGGCATGGGATATCACTAGTCATGTTTCTGTAGGAATAATTTGTCGAAAATGAAATAGTAAAACCAATAACTGTTAGAATAGAACAGAAATTAAGGAAAACCAAGAACTGATAGAACAGAATAGAAAACCAAGAACAGTTAGAACAGAACAGAAAACCAAGAACTGTTAGAACAGAATAGAAAACCATTCAAAATATAACCCAGAGGCCTGTGATTACACAGTTCCCTTAACACTTTTTAGCCACCCCCACCGGAGGTGCAAGGGGTTTGAGATAGACCAAAGTGTCCCAGGGTAGAGCCGGGAATCAGGTGGTTGCACCAGAACCAAACCTGAAATCGAACAGCAGTGTACAACTTACTCTCTCTTGAACAGTTGAAGGAACTAGAAGGATGATTGCAGTAGCAATGTGCAACAGTTGAAATTCGGATGAGTAGTAAAAGGATTACACTGCCAATATATAACAAAGGGCAGACTGTTGGATTCCCAGGCTAAGACCTTTGGTCTGCAGCAACTAGTGTAGCAAATGATGCAGCTAATGCAGCTGTTAGGTGTAGCAAATGCTGTTGTTATACTTTAGGAGTTGTATAGCCACAGGAGGTGGAAAGACTCCGAGTTGGGTCGGGTAAGGGTTAGCCCGGAGGCCCACAAGCCCACAACAAATAGTAAGCCCACTAAGCTCACAAGCAAATGCCAAGCCCATTCACAACACATAAGCCTAAGCCCAATCCAATTATCATAATTGGATTTTCCATAAAACGATTAGGCCCGCCCGTGGCACAGGGCACATTCCCACAAACCGACGAGGCACGGACCCGGAACACAGAACACAGACCACGGACCATAGACCCAGATGCGGGCACGGACGCAGGCACAGGCTTGGGCTTAGGCACGGACACAGGAACGGGCACGACTGGCCGGGCTGGCGGCGGCGACGGTGTGTGTGTGTGCGCATATTGGAAAATATATGATGTGTACATCAACTTACTTTCCCCTTAGGCTTGGTTGTGAACCTTAATGTCACACTATGATAAATATACTTATCCTCCAACTCCTCAACTTCCGATGTGAGATTGAGTATTTTAATACTCACCCACCATTAGAAACACCCAACTTTGAATGTCAATTTCTCATTCAATAATTAATGAAATTTAATGATTCTTTTTGTGTATTAAAGCCCTCACATAGGACTATTAATCCCCACAAATAATCATCTCAAATGATAACATATTTAACTCATAAATATTTATCAAATTCCATTAAAATTTTGGTAAAAACCAAAATAATTTCCAACAATCCCCCACATGAATGAAATTGGCAGAATATTCATGAATTTCCAAAGAAATGATCGACTCCAAAAGACTCGGAAAGAAAGAGAGAGAGAGAGAGAGAGAGAGAGAGAGAGTTCTTTTGGATCAGTCCTGCATAGGATAGGTAGCTTTTGGATTTAAATCTTTCCTTGTGAAAGCCTATCGGGTATTACTGGCTGACCAGTGAACGTTAAGTTTTGAACTATTCTGCCATTTGTGTAAACCGAGACAATAGACCACACACAGGACCTTTCCACACACAACTTAGTTCTCACTGTTTGTGTTCAGTTTGGCCTAGAACACATCGCCTAGTTTTGCAAGTATTTTCTCGAGAATTTCGCCTTCCTAAATTCTCAAAGAAGCGGCCCCACTTCATACTCACATAGGTGACCTCTTAATTCAAGTATCTATCTACTTGGCACATCGATGCATAAGAGTCATTAAGAGCTTAGCTCAACCTAAATCCGTTTATATCACTGTTTGCATCATAGGAATAAGCAGGAATGAAAAAACTCCTCAGTGACACCACTAGATGTACAAGATTTAGTTGTCCCTTTGAACCTAGATCTTGGGATCTCCAGTCAACTAGGTTGAGTTTCCATCAAGACATCTTTATTAGTAATAGGCTTTAAGCACATTCCCCTCGATGCTTTAGCAACAAGCTCTCTAGTTAACCCTTTGGTTAGCGGATCTGTAATATTGTCCTTTGACTTTACGTAGTCCAAAGTAACAATACCATGAGAGAGCAATTGCCTAATGGAATTATGTCGACGACGAATATATCGTGACTTTCCATTGTACATGTTGCTCTGTACTCTGCCAATTGCTGATTGACTATCACAATTTATGCAAATTGCAGGCACATGCTTTGTCCATCTTGAAATATCTTCAAGGAATTGGCGAAGCCATTCTACTTCCTCTGTAGCTTTATCTAAAGAAATGAACTCCGATTCCATAGTAGACATTGCTATGCAAGTCTGCTGGGATGATTTCCAAAAAACAGCTGCACCACCCAACGTAAACACATAACGACTAGTGGACTTGGAATCTTTTGTATCAGAAATCAATTTTGCATCAACGTACCCTTCAAGTACCGCTGGATAGGTGGTGTAGTGTAAACCCCAAACTTGGGTGTACCTTAGGTAATGAAATACCCTAGTAATGGCTTTCTAGTAATTAACTCCCGGATTACTCGTATAGCGACTCAACCGGCTAACAGAGTAGGTGAAATCCAGTCGTGTACATGTCATCAAGTACATGAGGCTTCCAATTACTCGTGAGTACTCTAATTGATACACACCTTCACCGGTGTTCTTAGACAAATAGAGGCTTAAATCAACTGGAGTCCTAGCCATAGTTGTATCAGACTTGTTAAACTTCTCAAGTATCATGTCAACATAGTGAGATCGTTTAGTGTCCGAGTGATTTTGACACCTAAAATGACTTCAGCAAGTCCTATGTCTTTCATGTCAAACTTTGAGTTCAACATGTTTTTAGTAGCTTTGACAATCTTGTCGCTACTACCGACAATAAGCATGTCATCAATGTACAAGCATAGGATGACATAGCCATCCTTAGTGTCTTTGACATATACACACTTATCACATTCATTGATTTTAAAATACACACTTGTCTTGGCCTGGAGCTTTGAACCCTTCAGGTTGCTCCATGTAGATTTCTTCATCTAAATCTGCATTGAGGAAAGCCGTTTTAACATCCATTTGATGTACTTCTAAATTGAGAAGTGTAGCAATAGCTAGTATCATACATATAGATGTTATTCTCGTCACAGGAGAATAAGTATCAAAGTAGTCTAGGCCTTCCTTTTGCCTGTATCCTTTAATGACAAGCCTAACTTTGTACTTATCAATTGATCCATCTACTTTCATTTTCCTTTTGAAAATCCACTTATAGCCTAGAGACTTACACCCTGGTGGTAGATCAACCAATTCCTAGATGTGATTTTGTAGTATGGATTCAATTTCAGTTTTGATGGCCTCTTTCCATAGAGGTCCCTCAGGTGAGGATACTACAGCCTTGTAAGACTATGGCTCAGATTCCATCAAATACGTGATGAAATCAGGACCAAAGGACTTAGATATTTTAGTCCTTTTGCTCCTTCTCAGTTCATCATCCTCATCTTGTTGGTCTGAAGTACTTTCTACTTCAGTGTCCAATGGCCGTTTAGTTGAGCTAGACTCAGATATTACCTACATAGAAACATGTTTTCAAAGAATTGAGAGTTTCTTGATTCTATGATAGTATTTGCATGAATATCCGAAACATCAGATTTATGCACTAGAAATCTATATGCACTACTGTTCTGTGCATATCCAATAAATATGCAATCAACCGTTTTTGGTCCTATTTTGATCATTTTAGGTGGTGGAACAGCCACCTTTGCTAGACACTCCCACATTCGTAAGTATTTGTATGAAGGTTTTCGACTTGTCCAAAGTTCGTAAGGGGTTTCGTTTATATCTTTTCTAAGAACCTTATTCAAGATATAGTTTTCAGAGAGAATTTCTTCCCCCTACATGTTCTGTGATAACCCAAAACTAATCAACATTGCATTCATCATGTCTTTTAACGTTCGATTCTTTCGTTCTACAATTCCATTAGATTAAGGAGAGTAAGGTGCATTAGTTTGATGAATTATACCATGTTGAGCACAAAACTCAATAAATGGTGCAACATATTCACCACCTCGATCACTTCGAAGCACCTTAATCTTTTTACTTAGTTGATTTTCAATTTCATTCTTATAAATAATGAATTTTCCGATAGTCTCGTCTTTGCTTTTAAGCAAATATACATAAAAGTATTTAGTGCTATCGTTGATATAAGTAATGAAATACTTATTGCCTCCCTGTGTTTGGACAAATTTCAAGTCACAAACATCAGTGTGGACTAGCCCTAAAGGCTCATTGCTCCTTTGAATTTTTGGAAAAGATGACCTAGTCATTTTTGCATCCACACATGTTTCACATTTATGGTTTGAGTCAATATTAAATTTAGGTATATGATCTAGGGTTATTAATCTACGAATTGCATTGTAGTTAATATGTCCTAGTCTACCATGTCATAAATTAGATGACTCAAGCATGTAAACATAAGGAGTGTTTTCATTCTCATTCATCAAAGTAGGAACATTATTTACAATATTGAGCTTAAAAAGCCCGTCAGTTAATTAACCCTTTCCTACATAAACTCTCGCCTTAGTCATAATGACCTTATCAGCCTCAAACACTACCCGCATGCCATGTTTAATGAGCAGGGACCCTGAAACCAAATTCTTGCTGATCTCTGGCACAAGGAGTACATTATTCAGAACCAGATCTCTACCGGAAGTCATATTTAGTATGACTTTGCCCACTCCCTTGATCTCCGAGGTTGTAAAGTTGCCCATGAACAACTTATCGCCATTTGTAACCGGTGAAAAATTCGAGAACATACTCCTGTTGGAGCAAACATGACGGGTAGCTCCTGTGTCCACCCACCACTCCCTAGGGTTGGAGCCTACCAAATTCACCTTAGAAATCATGAATTAGATATTCAGGTCCGAGATGTCATTGGACAAAGTGTCCATCAAGTTTGCCTGTTTTTTGTTGTCCTTCCGCAGTTATCGGCAATCCACGGAGCGGTGACCCATTTTGTTGCAGTTGAAACATTTCCCTTGGAATTGGGATGATTGCTTCTTTGCAATGGCCTGTTTAGGTCCAAGATTCTTGGACCCTTTTTGGTTGACAACCTTGTTGCCTTGTTTTCCATTCTTGTTCTTCCCAGCATATTTTTTTGGACCCAAAGTTTTGTCCATATTCTATCACGTTGGCCCTAGAAAAACCGTTCATCTTCCTTGTAGCCTTTTTGTTATCTTCTTCAATACGAAACTTCAACATAAAATCTTCGTAAGACATCTCCTTTCTTTTGTGAGGAAGATAGGTGAGGAATGCCATCCATGAAGGGGGTAGACGGTGCATGGCCATTGCCACCATCAAAGATTCTGAAATAATCAGACCTTCAGCGTGCATTTGGCGAACAAGAACCTCAAACTCTTGCGTCTGACTCACAACAGATCGTGAGTCAATCATATCGAAATTGGCAAAGCGACTGGCTAAGAACTTCTTAGATCCAGCATCCTCTATCTTGTATTTCTTCTCAAGTGACAGCCATAATTCTTTAGCAGATTTGGTAGCCAGGTAAACATGGTATAACGAGTCCTGAAGGCCATCCAGAACATAGTTGCGGCATAGGAAATCCACAACCTTCTAGGCATCCCATGTAGCCCTTTTATGGAAATCATTGTCGTTAGGATCAATGAACGATTCATCCTCTATGAGAAACCATGCTAGCCCAAGAGTGGTAAGGTAGAACAACATTTTGTTCTGTCGTGTCTTGAAGTCATCCCCTAAAATTTTTTCTGGACGGACATCATGATTGACCGGTAGAAATGGTACAGGAAACTACGACAGCATTTGTGGTGTGACCACAGTAGTAGATGAGATAGCGGGTCTAACCACCGATAGGTTCCCGAATAGATTCCCGGGATGATAGTCGAAGGGGTTTCTAAAGGGATTCTGTCCTGCAAATGGATTGCCACCAGCAAGGTGAGCAGAACCATTTAGGCAAGAAATAATAACATTTGGTGCCCCATCAACAGGATGGTTATCGGCACCAAAAGTATCATCAACTTATTGCGAAATATCAGCATTGAAAGCGTGATTCTCAATATCAGAAAAGAGGAAATCCTCAAACTGCTGTGAAGCCATTTCAGATAAAACAAGCTATAAAACAGTTTAGGATCAGAATTGTTTTTGAAATAGTTAAAAGGAATTGTCCACAGATTGTAAAACAGTCACTAATTAACTGATCAGAATATAAACGTAAATAAATTTTTGGTAAAACAGAAACTGTTATAACACAAAAGCTTGAAGCATAAACTGATCAGAATGTTTAAGAAAATTAACAAGAACAGAAACTGTTGTAAAACAGAAACTGATCAGAATGTTTAGGGGAATTCCGTTGACTGTGTTAACAAAAACAACAAGAAAACAGAAAGATTTTCCGTAAATAAAACAGCAAGGTTTTGAAAACAGATTATCCAGAAGGCAGGTTTTCATAAAAAGTGTTAAGCTTGTAAGAATAATATGTCAAAAATGAAATAGTAAAACCAATAATTGTTAGAACAGAACACAAATTAAGGAAAACCAATAACTGTTAGAACAGAACAGAAAACCAATCAAAATATAACCCAGAGGCCTGTGATTACATAGTTCCCTTAACACTTTTTAGCCGCCCCACAGGAGGTGCAAGGGGTTTGAGATAGACCAAAGTGTCCCAGGGTACAACCGGGAATCAGGTGGTTGCACCAGAACCAAACCTGAAATCGAACAGCAGTGTACAACTTACCCTCTCTTGAACAGTTGAAGGAACTGGAAGGATAATTGCAGTAGCAATGTGCAGCAGTTGAAATTCGGATGAGCAGTAGAAGGATTACACTAGCAATATATAACAAAGGGCAGACTGTTGGATTTCCAGGCTGAGACCTTTAGTCTGCAGCAATTGGTGTGGCAAATGCTGCTATTATACTGCAGGAGTCACATTCCCACAAACCCACGAGGCACGGATTCGAAACCCAAAATATGGACCACGGATCACGAACCCAGGCGAACGGCGACAGCGGCGCGCGCATGTGTGTGCGCGTGTGGGAAAATATATGATGTGTACATCAACTTACTTTCCCCTTAGGTTTGATTGTGAACCGTAGTCTCACACTATAATAAATATACACATCCTCCAACTCCTCAACCTCCAATATGGAATTGAGTATTTTAATACCCACCCACCATTGGAAACACCCAACTTTGAATGTCAATTGTCCATTCAATAATTAATAGAATTTAATGATTCTTTTTGTGTATTAAAGCCCTCATATAGGACTATAAATCCCCACAAATAATCATCTCAAATGATAACATATTTAACTCATAAATATTTATCAAATTCTATTAAAATTTTGGTAAAAACCAAAAAATTTCCAATAGTTTCATATTAGTTAGTTCATTTCTTAGTGGGAACACATTGTCATATTGTCCGAATCCAACATGTTTAGTAATTTCATGCTCTTTTTTTATTCATCTACTCTAGGTCGACGTACCGGTCTTGTTTTGTTGGATTGGACCTAGAAAATTGCCAACTCCCTGATGAAAATCATGGACACGTTATCCTGGGAGATCCTTCACCTATCTTGTTCTACCGTATTAGTAGCAGATAGATTCGTTGTGTTGATGTACCAGGCCAAAAGGTGCCTACCATATCCAATGGCAAAATGGCTCATTATTTGAAGACTGTGGCTCCTCAGGTTTCCACGACCCTCGGTACAAAGCACTTGTCATGATTATCGGATCTAAAAAAAAATTCTTACACTAGTTGTTGGGGGCCGAATTAAAAGAGACGCCGGAGCCACAAACATCCAACATTAGGACCAAATCACCAAGCAGAGGTTATGCGACCGAGCAAAGGAAGGGCTGGCCAAAGGGGGTTAAAGGTTCACTGCTCGGTGATAGCTCCGTGCCGACGATTCTTAGTGCCGAAGGATGCTCTTTCGGCCGGATAGGACATCAACCTCGAGTGTAAGAAAGATTCCTTCAGAGGACAACATTCTGGATTCTCCACATGCGGCAGACACATGCCTGACAAAGAAATCAGCTTTCTAGGATTACCGCAGTATGTCAGATCACTTTTTCAATTTTTCTACCGCCCAATGCTGTTAGGCGCCGCCGCTTTACATTGGTGAAAGTCGACCGATCGGCCTGCCGCCCACACACACAGAGGGAACATGTGCACTGTCCATTGGTGCATGGTAGGGGTTTACTCGGACCGAAGCGCATACTGTACACTCGTCGATGATCGTATATATAGAGGAGAGCGTTCAATGTTTGAGTTACATTTTCTCCTAGAGCCAAAACTCTGTCCATTTGCTTTCTCTTTCTAAAAACCTTTTGCTAACTTAATCATCAGAGGCTTCACCGGCAACATCTGTCGGTAGTCTAATGTTTCTTTCTTTTGTAGATAGTTCATCCGACCACCACCACCTTCCGTTTAGAACCACCAGTTGAAAAGCTTACCCCCCCAACAATTGGCGACTCTGCTGGGGAACTTTCTCAACTCTCCAAACACTCATACCTATCTGTTCTAATCTGAAGATAAACTCCAAGAATCAAAATAACTCAAACGAAAACCTGTTTGACGGCCGAAGGGCCAAGGGGAAAGAGATCGTCAGGGAGGAAGATTCTAATGTCCATACTCCCAGACAAATTCCTGTCCAAGATGCCAGTTACCACACTGATCCATGCCCTGATCCTCCAGCCAAGCTCACCACCAAGCAGTACATGTCCAAGCTGGAGGGTGACCTAAGGAGGAGAAACGATCAGATCGATGCTCTTATGCGTGAAATGATTCACCTAAGGGAGGCTACCAAGAAGAGAAGGACAGTCCCTGCCCCCAGCCATGTCGAAGAGTACGCACCAGAGCACCAGATGCCTTCCCTAAACAGAAGCAGGTCTGGCAGGGACAGACCTTCAGTCCTGAACAGACTAGGAAGGAAAGAGAACGAGATTCCTGCCCGGAGGGGTGTGATTGAGGACCGTCGCATTAGACGACGCCTCTTGTGTAA
>NMUG010004911.1:0-13508 GCA_002855965.1 Monotropa hypopitys | reverse complement strand
GTTATTAAATTTTCTAAGAGAATTTCGAATGGGCGAGTTTTAATTTTTAGAAAGAAAAAAGAGCCGTTGGGCGGGTAAACTTATATAGTTTTAAAATTTTTAGAAAAATCTTCTACAATTATTCAAACTAGTCATTTGGCACACACGTGTGTTGCAGTTACCATTTTGGCATATTGGCAGGGTAATTTAGGAATTTAGAATAATTGACACTATGACACAAAAAGGAGACACCAAATTGGTATTCTCCCTTTATATATTAGTATAGATGAAACTTGGATAGAGCGGAAGTCGTGCTCATCAACCCCTCAGCCCGTTCTTGGTATTAAATAAATATATCAATTGGTAAGTGAATATTAACCACACTAGTAAATTTATGAATCATCATAACAACACAATATACGATCAAGTAGTCATTCTTAGTCAAGGAAACTTTTATTCTTTGGAAAATATTAACATTCACAAAAATGGCAATTTGTACCTGGCATTTCCCTGGCCTTGTCCACTGATATTTGCTGCTTGGGCACCACTGATCAGAGGATACATTTGTTTTTTGGGTGAGAATGTGTTGATGGAAATTCCCTAAAATAATTAAAAAAAGAATAGATTATATATAAAGTCTTAGCAACAAACTCACAGAGTTTCCATATTATTTAATTATAAAAAGCAACCCCAGCTGGATGGCTGCTATAGTCACTCTGTTCGGGTGTGGCTGTTTAATTCTCAACAATATAATTCGGTTTATAAGAAAAGTCATTTCAGATGAAACAGTCTATCAGGGAGCCGCTCTCTAATCCTGATGAGTATCGCCGGTTGGTTGGTAAGATGAACTATCTCCAGATTACATGTCCAGACATCTCTTTCGCAGTGAGTTTAGTGAGTCAGTTCATGTCAACACCTTGTCATCCACATTGGGAGGCAGTTTTCATGATTGTGAAGTATCTTAACTTACATCCAGGTCATGACCTATTTTATCTATTTTATCTATCTAATAGTCACCTACGTGTTGAGACTTTCATTGATTCTGATTGGACAGGAGGACCGTCGGATATAAGGTCCACCACCGGATATTGAGTCTTTTTTAGTGGAAATCTGGTCAATTAAAAGAGTAAAAAAAAGACTGTTGTTGCTCGCTCAAATGCAAAAGAAGAGTATAGACAAATTTCACACACAACATGAGAGGTTGTATTGTTAAGGTCGTTTCTCGAGGAGATAGGGTCCAGTGTGCCGTTAGCCCATACCTTGGTAAAATGATAATCAAACGGTTATTCACATTGCTCCTAATCCAATATTTCATGAGAGGACTAAGCATATTAAAATTGATTGTCATCTAGTACGCATGAGAAGTTGACCAATGCATATGTATCGACAAGTGCTCAGTTGGCTAACATGTTTACTAAATCGTTGTTCAAATCTCAGTTAGAGTTGCTATGTAAAATATTAATACTTTGTGATATTTATTCGCCAACTTGAAGGGAAGTATTAGAAGAATTAGCTTTGTTGTTTGTCCCACATCACTTATCTGAGTCATGTCTTTATGCTCTTAGTGATATAGATACATGTGTTGTTGTGTTAGGATTTATTAACATCCAAAACACTTTTCCTTTCTCTATTAATAGATAATAATATCCCAAAATTTTTGTGTTAGTAGCCCCAACTTCTTCTAACCTTATACCAACACTGTTGATGAGACTCCATGTATTGCTCCTGCTTTTGCTAGTATTCATTTCCCATTATATTAGTCTGAATTATGATCACCAGCTCTCTCTCTCTCTCTCTCTCTCTCACACACACACACACACAGAGTCCCCCTACCGCCCCTCCCCCCGAGATCCCCCACCACCCCATTTCGAAATACAAGCTTGCTGGGTATCCCCTTCTCATCTCATTTCGATATGTGTTTGCCCCTTCTCATTCCCATTTCGCATTTCAATATGTGCATATGGCACATATCGAAATGCAGTGCCTCTATTGGCATGTGTTGCTACACATTTCGATATGTGCATATGAGGCACATATCGAAATGTGCCCTCTCTGATTCAATTGCCCAGCCAACTGTTGAGATACACATTTTGATATGTGTATCGACACATATCGAAATGCATGTTCGTAAGGGTAAGTCTGGGAATTCGTTCGGGGCTTGTATATACACATCTTTCACTCAAACCCTAACATATCTCACACTCAAAACACAAACACACAGCCGACATCCCTCTTCTCTCTCTCCCACCTGCGATTTCACTCTCTCTCTCTCTATTTCTCTCCCACTTCTCTCCTCTCTATCTCTCAAGTTAGAAGGATTCGAACTTCGGGGTCTTCACCAACGTCGTTCTACGCGACCTCCTCTACGCAGCCACGGTTTTATTTCACTCATTGGCACAAAACCCTCACCTAGGGTTCGTTTTCCTTCATTCAAGGTAGAGTTATTCAAACCTTATGTATATCTATGTATTGTCCTTCTCCTCCCTCTTGATTTTTTGTAAAATTTGATGGTGTCATGTATGAGTCATTCATTGGTCTTGAATGAGTCAATTAACTAGTCTATGGTGTGTATCCTTGAGTGTTTGACATTCCCTTGTGGTAAATTTGATATCATCCTTGTAATTTTTGAAAACCCCCAAATGTTGTCTAAAACCCTAAATTTAAGCATCTTGGAATTTTGGGGAAAATGGGTTTTGAGTATGGATTGATTCAAATTAACTCTCATAATGTTGATTGAAGCATCCTAACATATTATTAACCTTAGAGATAAAAAATTTCTATGGGTTTTGGTTATTCATGAAATTTGGAATTTAGGCCTAACTTGGTTAATAATACTTGATTGGGAACGTGGATCTTGGGTTGGCTAAATAGACAGAAATTTCGTTCCTTCGGTAATTCGTAATCACGACATTGCGCAATGAGGGCTTGAATGGGCCTTCCCGACGGGTCGGAGAATACTAGAAAACTTATGGGTAGTCTAGTCGACGGGTTTCTACCTCGGAACTAGATGAAACTCACTAATTTACTTGACTTGGAAATCCTTAATTTCGTTAAAGAATTTGTATATCTATATGGACTCTCTTGATTTCGTCAAGGTGGAGAAATTTTATATAAATTGAACTTGGAATAATGGAATAACTTGTGAAAACTTAAAGTCTCCTTTACAGCCAATGGGTCCTATGCATGCATCATATTTTCATTTCTGTACACCGGCACTCACTCACGCTATCATATATGCAACGGCCCCGGAATTTTAAACCATTTTTTAAGGATGATATTAGAGCAATTTAAAATAAACTACTAAAAGAAAGAACAATCAATCACAATATCATCCACATACATAATGTCAATCACACGCAGGCATAAGGAAATAAAGTCTAACTATTACAACCGGGCACCATTAACTTTAAAATAAAAGTGCGGAAATAAAAGAGAGTAAATTACAATGTGAATGCCTTCAAAATCTTCTAGCAATCTTGGAAAATCCACTCCAAGCTACTCCAATGATCATTTCCCTAAAAATAGAGGGTTAGGCATATGCCTAGTAGAGAAACCTATACAAGAGATATATGTAGATACCATTTGTGCGAAACAAAGTATAGAAGTAAACATGTGATGCATGCATGGAGGACCCAAAAAGTTTTGAAAGAGTTATCAAGTTAAGAGTTGTTTCCATTTCTTTCAAGTTCCAAGACTAAGTATTTCCCAAAATATTTTCCAAAGGACCAAGTATTTCCAAAACATTTTCCCAAAGGACTAAGTGTCCATGTCAAGTCCATTACCCCATCAAAATAAAGATTTTCCAAAATTATTTCCATCTTTCCTTATCAAAATAAAGTTCATCACAATTTATGATTTATATGTAGAGTTTAGGCTAGTTTCGCGCTAGTAGCTCATCAACTCACTAACCATGATATTCCTAGTATTACCCGACTCGACGGGAGGGTCCAGTCAAACCCCCATTGCGTAATGTCGTGAATGTAGAACGTTTAGGAATCAAAATCTCGGGGATCAAATCCCATATAAGATAGCGAACTCAAAGGATCAAAATCCAATATCATTCACCACTTGATTTCCAAAAATCATGTTTTTTTTTCAATTTCTTAAATTAGGCCCAACGGCCAAAATTAACGTTTTCCCATGGTTTATAAATACCAATTTCACATTTCTAGTGTCAATTTCATATTCCCACATCAAATTCCCCAAATCCCCAATTTCCCGAAATCAAGTCAAATTAGGATTTTTATAAAATTTGGGGTTTTTCAAATCAAATTGCGGGGGTATGAAATTGATACTCTAGGGAGTCCATACAACCCGTACAACAACTCCTAGACACGTTTACACACTCAACCAAGACCGATGAACCTCTTACTTGTATCAACTAGTAATTTTTGCTCAAATTGAAAGGAGGGAGAAAAAGAGATACATTTACATGTATCAAGAGGTTAGGAGACTCTACCTCTTAAGCAAAAACGTTTACACCCTAGGTGAGGGGTCCTCAACACTTGCACGAGCTAATCACGTCACTAGGATGGCCTCTTCAAGCTCTTCAAGGTTAATACTTGGGATTTTTGCCAAATCCCAACCAAAATGACAAGAGTTTAGAGAGAAGGAAGAGAGAATAGGGAGGGGAAATGAGGAGGTAGAGAGAGAAGATGAAGTTATGTTCTGGAGGGTTTGGGGGGTGTATTCACGTATAAGGGATGAGTGAAATGACCCCAAAATGACCAAATTTTCCTTCATTAGTCGCACCAGATTTTCAGACAGCGTTCCCAGATACCGGTATCTGGATACTCGTGATACCAGTATCCCAGCATTCGGGGAGAAACTCCTACCTCAGAAACTGGTATCCCGGAAGGGGGGAGGCTGGGGCTACCGCAATTGTGATACCGGTATCTGGACACTCCACGATACCGGTATCTGAGCTCTCTGTTCGAACACCAAGGCATGAACAAAGCATGATATCGATATCCCGAACATCCATGATATCGGTATCCTAGGTCACTGTTCAACACTTCAAAAGTTGACGGGAGTATTTTGGATATAACTTCTTCGTTCGGATTCCGATTTGAGTGATTCAAGTTGTGTTGGATTCGCAATTGATTTCTCTACGACATTCTAAGATCAACTACATCAACCATCAAGAGGAGATTTTGAGGTCAAGATCAATCAAAATCTAAAGAATAGAATTTAAGAATTCTAAATTCGATTTATGAAATTCTAGACCGTTACAATCCACTCTCCTTAATGGAACTTCGTCCTCGAAATTTACATCATCGACCACACAAGAACACAACAAGAGGAATGAAACGATCTTCTAAGAATCAACAATCACGGATATTTCTTTTGAATCCAAGATGTGAACAGGTTGTTCCTCAAAACTAGCTGGGACAAGGACCAATGGCGAAGACAATATTCTTACAGCTCGAGGTATTAACATAAATAAGCAAGGAATTTATAGTTCCGGAGAAGGTTATCAAATCCAATAAGGATCCGCAAGACAGACATAAGAAGAAGATCTCACGCTCAACGCTCCCCCATACCTTCTTTATCATCACCACATGCCGGAATTTTGAAAGAGTTCCTAAAACCTCAATGTACTCAAGGGAAAGGGAGCAACCAATTCAACTTCACCTCGATTAGTAACCAACATAGGAGATCTCCACCACCCCGGATACGATAGGATCGCGTCCATAACCACCAGGAAACATCATCCTATGGAGTAGAATTTACCAACAGAAGGAGAGCACCATGCTCACGCTACGCTCTGACACATTCAATCACTCACATGACATGAGTTCTTAACAAAGGAGGCGAGGTTTAAAGACCTTACCCCCAAAAATACCACAGAGGAGTCGACACCAACTAAAACACTTGTGCCAACATTCCAAAAATCTGAAATTTGAAGGTCAACAACCCATGCCGATACGATACGGACACGCCGATACGATACGATGGATAAGGAACGAAGGAACCACAATCACCAAACATGGAACAGAGATGGAGCTCAAAATTAGTTCGTCACCAAGGACAGAAGAACATGAGACCAACACACTTAAGGTCAACCACTTGACCGAACATTGGCACTAATCCGCAAATCTCCACCCAAGTCTTACACTACTCCACAACTCTGAGATAAATACACAATTAGTATAGAACTCCAAGACCAATTTCACACTAACATCTTTAAAACAACAACTCAAGAACGACAATAATCCTCACAGACAACCAAACTTGCACATATACCTAGTGTGGTACCAGAACGACTCATGGAAGTTTGTTTTGAGATGCGATGGTCAGTCACCTTCTCAAATCAATCCTTCCTAGTCCTTACTACACCGCATGACACGGACTACGCACACACCCAGTCATGAAAAACATCACCATATAGCTAAGTCAGTGCAATCGACCCAAAAGACACACATACTACCCGAAACTTTCAACACAACTGCACAATACGAATGACATTTTTACCTTTCCAACCAAACCATAGCACAAACACTCACCAGCCCACAGACCAACATTATCACCTACTCTTACAAACAAGCTACTGATAGGAGGCACTCTCCCTAAATCTGAGGTGTTCAAACACCAAGTGGGTGAGATAACAAGAGAAATAATAACGATTTAGATTTGTAGAACGACGACGCAAGAGAAGAACGCCCACAAGAAACCAATGCACACAAGCAAAACAAGAGTATGATCGGAAGATTGGGTAATCCATAGAATCTCATTATCTTCTTCCAGGAAAAGAGGATGGCATAGGCACACAAGAGTAGGTAGATCGCACTACAACATACGGAGAGCACATCATTGCCCCACCAAATGCCACAAACTCCGGCACTTCACAAATCATCAACAAGGATACGACGGAGGATAAGAACGACATCAGGATCTGGGTAAGAATAAGTAAAGGATCTTTCAAAGCAACGGGCTCCTCCCATTGTTGCCAACCAACATCAATACGACACGGAAGAATAAAGAATGTACCATACGATGGAAAGGGGGGGTAATCGACTCACACACCGCCAAAGAACCAGGCATCCTAGCACCGATTATGACAAGGCACGAGCACGCAACATCAAAATTCCGAACAAAGATAGATAGAAGCCACCCTTCACTCATATAAGTTCGCAAGGATGGAAGAGGCAAGAAACGACTAAGTGATGGCTTCCATCCACCAACCCAAAATACATATGGATAGGACATGGTAAGCATACTAAGAATAGCATACAACCAAGGGCACCACACGATCGAAACAATCAAGAATATGAAAGAATACACCACCATGCCGAGAAGCGCACCCTCATAACCATACGCCAAAGCTGAGTGGTAACCACAACCCCAAATTAAAATCACGACTACAGACTCAAGGTTCACCTCACACCTCTTCCTCGAACAATCTTCTAAGAGACTACCATGCACACCAATGTGTCAATACCCCAACATCCTTGAACCGAATACTCACTCTCAATGGCTAACTCAGCTAAACCTCTCTCACCCAAAACACGAACAAACCATACGGAATCCATACTCAGGGTCTATCACTCCAAATCACCACTCGCACCCAAATCTCTAAGTCACCAAGTGACATCAACCTTATTTTCGACGAAACCTTAAGCCATCACCAACATAGGAATGGTCCCAAATATCTCATAAGACACCATACTCATTGACCAACAATTTCTACACACTAGCACTACCGACAACTTGAACTTCATGGTTCCCTTCACATATAATTACGAAAGGGTCATCTAAACATCCATGATGACCTAAGCACCACAAGCCAAGGGAAATGGGAAACTAAGTCCCACTTCCACAATCCAAATGATCACACTTGTGAAGAAGACATAACACCAACCAAGCACCAAGGCAGGTAAGACACAAGTCTAAGCCCCAAATCATCCAACGACACTCAATTCACAACGATGACACCCTAATACTTATACTTTTCCTACGCTAACTCTAATTACCTCACGTTACTAACTCGATTCGTTTTTATCCTCAAGATACAACTCAAACCACAAAAGAAACACTTAAATCTTCCCTTTGAAGAGCGGTATTATTGACCTTTGCATTCCCAAGACTTCATTAAGGGAAAAGTTGATCCGAGACCTATATGGCGGGGAATTAGGAGGACATATCGACTGAGACAAAACCATTGCCAGTTTAGAAGAGCGATATTATTGGCCACGGTTAAAGAGGGATGCTAGAAATTTCGTTCGACGGTGCTATGTTTGCCAAACCTCCAAGGGACAAGCGCAAAATACAAGTATGTACACTCCACTACCCATTCCTAACAACATTTGGGAAGATCTGTCTATGGACTTTGTATTGGGATTGCCCCGAACCCAACACGAGATCGCTTCTGTGTTTGTTGTGGTGGATCGGTTTTCCAAAATGGTCCACTTTATTGCTTGACGCAAGATTTCTGATGCTTCCTGAAATATGCGAATGCGCACTAGGCCACAACCTAGAGGGGGGTCAATAGGTTGACCAATTAAAAACTTATGAATTCACTTTTTAAACGTGATGCAAATTGTTTGATTAATTCGAATATTGCAAAATTGTTTTAATGATTGTTTGATTGCAAGCGGAAGCAATATGTAAAAGATAACAATAAACCAATCACAGGTGCACGTGTAGTGGAGAGAGAGAGAGTAAGAGAAAATCAGTGGCACAACAACAGATATATAGTGTAAAACTACATAGGCATCAATCGATCCCTATGCAGAAAAACCACTGCCCTAGTCTATGGTTTCACTAGAAATAGCAAAGGTTTAGGATACGAGAGTTACCGAACTTCACCAAGCCCACCTATCTCCTATCCAAAGCTCCCCGAGCCCCTTCTGCTATCCTCCAGCTATTCCACAGTATCCAACTGATTTCCGACTCTCGATCGGCTCCGAAGTGCTTCGGCCAATGTAGACAAGGCACCAACAATACCAAGCACGTGCGTGCTAGAACCAACAAGTGACAAGACTTACGAAAGTAATACTAGACACAAAGTCTAAAGGAGTGACTAACAAAGGAGTACAAACAAGCACTATGGTAGGTGCCAAACTCCAATGCACAATGAATGGATGATTCAAGGTAATTAAGCCCAAAGAACAATTTCCTAAGGGAATGTTCTAGTGAAAATCACCACAAGAAGTGTGTTGGAATTAAGGTTATTTACCCAAGGAGAAGGAATTCTCCAAAACTTCCAACAACAACAATCTCAATGTAATAGGGTCAAGCACTAATGTGCACAACACAAACCCTACAAGAGATTGAATATTCTAGGTGAAATCTCAACAACAAGAATGTTTTAAAGAACAAAGCACACGGCTTTGATTGAATACCCAATGAGATCAAGTACACCTACAAACCCTAGTTTCTCTAGGAGTTTAACAAGAACCAAGGAATCAAAACAAATGATTCACAAACAACTCTTCAAGGTACAAAGAGAAAACCCAAGCAAACGAACTCTTGCAAATAAGAAAAATCTAGAAACCTAGATCAAGACTTAATTGAAAGTCCAAAAAAACTCAAATAAAACCTCCTTATATGAAAATCTATATGTATAGATAATCTTAAATGAACAACAAGAAGAGATTGAGAGAGAAGCAAGAGATGAATAGAGAAAATCAAACCAACAAAGAGTTCTTGATGATCAATCTCTAGAGAGCAGCCACAAAATCTGTCAAAATAGCTTTAGGGTTCAAGTTCTTGCATTAGTTGTGTTTAGAATGAGAATTAAGGAGCCTTTATATATGGGGGCACATAGAAAACGTATTAGGTTTATAATTATACTAATTATGGACAAAACAATCCCCCAAGACGCTCCAAACGACTTAGTTTTTATAAAAAAAAACTCGACACAGCAAAACCGAGCAGCCGGCAGCGCAACCGGTCGCGTTCCCGCAGCCCACACATCCCAACCGGTCGCGCAGGGGCGCTTCCGGACAAGGCAGACCGCAACCGGTCCCGGGAGGGGGTCCAACCGGTTGCACCTCATTCTGATGGGATCCAAAACGCTGAAACCTTGAAAGCCAAAAACAAGGAGAACCGCGACCGGTCGGGCTGCACTTGCAACCGGTCGTGCAAGGGACTGTTTTGAACAAAAAAATAGTTTTGAAAAATAACTCAAGGAACATCCGAAATGAAACCTCATGGACCAAAACATCATAAGGAATTATTTTATGACTAAAAACAAGAGTTTTGACCACGGATTGACATGGCGACGAATCCAAACACCACGACATAGAAAATAAACGATTTTAAGGACAAGGACATGACACAAGGAGAAGACCACAAATGAATACGATACCAAATGAAGCACGGGTCATTCCATGAACCTTGAACGTCGATAAAACCACCAATTTGTTGCCGAAAAGCCGCATCTGAATCTTCGAAGCTTGGAAATAGGAGCATCTACCTATGCTACCCCAAACTAAACTAAAATTAAGATCAAGAAAAGATCCTATACAAAGATTCTACTAAGTTGATTCGGTTTCGGAAAATAGCCAACAAGAAAAGCCGATAACACTTCCCATGTTGCTCGATTATTTTTTCGTGAAATCGTTGGACTACACGGAGTCCCAAAGACCATTACTTCTGATCGAGATGTAAAGTTTCTTAGCCATTTTTGGGTTACTTTATGGAAGATGTTCGGTACTTCGCTCCAACGGAGTTCTACAGCGCATCCACAGGCTGACTGCCAAACTAAAGTGACCAATCGAAGTTTGGGCAATCTGCTTCGAAGTATTTGTGGAGACAAGCCGAAACAGTGGGACTATGCATTACCACAGACCGAGTTTACTTTTAATAGCGCCGTTCACAGTGCTATCGGGCAGTCGCCTTGCTCTTTGGTGTATGTGAAGTCTCCCAATCACGTACCGGATCTAATTTCTTATCCAAGACATCCCGAAGTTAGTATAGTGACAGAGAACATGGCAAAGCAAGCGGTGGAAGTGCATGAACAAGTAAGGCAACGGTTGGCTGAAATCAATGCCAAGAACAAGGTTGCTAGTGACAAACGCCGACGTACGAAGGTATTTAAAGAAGGTGGAATGGTTATGGTCTTCCTGAGAAAATAACGCTTTCCTATTGGCACCTATCGGAAGCTTCAATCGAGAAAGTTTGGGCCTTATAAGATTCTGAAAAGGATTGGGGATAATGCTTGTGTCATTGATTTACCAGACTCTATGAAGATTTCAAAGGTTTTCAACGTTGCAGATATGTTCGACTATCACGCCGAGGAACCTCTTTATCCAGACTTGAACTCGGGGACGAGTTCTTTTAAAGAAGGAGAGACTGATGTAGGACAAGTGACAACGGACTTTCTACGGTAACTGGACCAGGCAAAACCCGCGAAACCGACAAGACCAAAGAGGCCCCAGGCTTAATTCCCGAACTCTTGGTTATCGATAACCAACCTTACATGGTTATCGATAACTCGACTTTACCCAGCTTTCCAGCCAAATTCCCGAAATCGTGGTTATTGATAACCCGTTTCTCATGGTTATCGATAACCCAGCTCGTCAGCCTAAGTCCCGAGACTTTGGTTATCGATAACCTGCTAGTCTGGTTATCGATAACCCATCATTTGTGGCAGCCAAGTAACGCTAGTTATCAATAACCAGGTCTACATGGTTATCGATAACCACTCTAGTGGAAAGTCAGAATTATTAAGCGGGAAAACTCATTAGGAAGCTTCCTAATTAATTTTGAACGATTTTGTTTCTTAATTTTTGTTTTCTTAAGATAACTAGGATTTTATCCTATAAATAAGAATGCTTTGTACTATGTTTTGGCATTGAATTATTGAAGGAAATTTCTCTTGAGATTGTTCTCTATCTCTCTCTTCTCTCTCCATCATGCCTATCTTTATCTTCTCTCTCCCTCATGCATATCTCTCTCTCTCCCTCTCTCACGTATTCTGTTTTTCTCTCTTGTGTGCAAGAGTTCGGTCTCATTTACGAGATTGGTCGTTTAGAATCGTACGCTAACGGTTCTCACGTGTTATTCCGCCGCGTCGCTTTTTCGTTCTTCTTCTTTGGACAAGAGTTAGACTTTACACCCAACATCTCCATTGTCAAAAGAAAGATTGTTTAGATTTGGTGAGGATTGTACTTTAAATTCGTGTATTTTGCTAAGAGGTGTGGGAGAAATAAAATTCATAGTGATAAAGACCCCGGCAGGGTTCTTCATAGTTAGAAATAAAGCAAAATTCAAATGGGTTTTGTACAAATTGTGTGATTGATTTGTTTCAAATAAAAATACTTTATGCGTTGTGTGTGAAATTAATACCTCTCCCACCAGCAAAAATTGCATTTACGATGAAAATGAACTAATTTGAAATACAAGAAGTTAGTTTTTTTTTCATAGATAAAGTAAGTTCAAATTTTAGTATCATTCACCATGCTAGGTATGCAGTACGCATCTGGTGTACAAGTGTCTCAATCTTCTTCCTTCTAATTCTTGTTTAGTTAAACTTTGAGAGAAAGTACTTACAGAGATGCCAACGCCGTTCCCCAATTTAACAGCCGTCTTGAATTGTTGATCAATGCCACTTGCCGCGACCGTCATGATCCATGGTGCCACATTCTCTATCGTCATTAACTGCGGCCCAAAATTCCCTCCCGAACACGAAACGAACACACCCTTCTTCATTGCATGAAACGACCCGATTGCAATCGGATCCTCAAAAAAAGGCCTTGGAGTCCCACCTATAGTTTTTTTACCAACAAAAACAAATTACCAACTCCAGAAAATTAAAATTAAAAGCAAAATCAGTCATGTTCATGTTTGTAGCTTCACATTTTGATGTTATGATCCGGATTAGTTTATTCAATAAGCTGAATAGAAAATCTACCCGGACATTATTGTAAGAAGAGAGAATTCCCACGACGTTGGGGCCCACCTATAGATACAGATATTACATCTACCCCGTCGGCGATGGCGGCGTCGAACCCGGCCAATACGTCCATGTCTGTGCAGCCGATGGACCAACAGACCTTGTACATTGCGAGTCGAGTCAATGAAGCTCCGCCGCGCGCAGTGCCGGCTGCCAAACCGTACAAGCTAGCACCGGGTACCAGTACACCGGAAGCGGTGGAGGAGGTGTGTGTGCCATGACCGTCTTCATCTACTGGAGTTAAATCGATTTGTGGGTCTCTGTCCAGATTGTAGTATGTTGCGCCAATGACCTTGCTGTTCCATGTTAGAGAGATTAAAAATTAAGAAATTTAGCAAAATTTGAAAGAAATCCACACCACACTGAGTCTATGACTAGAACAAACACCTTGCCCATATTCACTACCAAAAAATGAGATTTTATTAAGTAATTAATGTCTTAAAAAATCATTACCATATACTTTATATCGTAATGGTTTTAAAAATTTCACTGTAATTAATTCTATAATAATTATTTATGATAAACCATTACTAGATCATTCTTGTATAGTAACATTTTATTAAACTGTTACTATACAATTCTCTAGTAAGTTAATTAAAAACAGTTACTAAAAACTCTCGCATAAATA
>NMUG010004910.1:0-13508 GCA_002855965.1 Monotropa hypopitys | reverse complement strand
ATAAACTCTTCTTCATTTAACATAATTATCACCTTCAAAATCAACTCTATACCATTTTAAATCTTTTCAACTTCAATCACCTTCAACAATATAAATTTCTAAAATTCATAATATTCTTCAACATAAGTTAAAAATCTAGTCCATCTTAACCTCAAGTAAATCATGCCTCTACTCACCAAATTAATTTAATTATACATGAGAGGTTGCATGGTGGGTCTTTTGGATAGAGATAGAGATAGAGATAGAGATAGAGATAGAGATAGAGATAGAGATAGATAGATAGATAGATAGAGAGAGAGATTGATGTGGTTAAGGACATGTATGAAGTTGTGGTCACCTCCATTCGACCCCTAGTAGGAGAAACTAGCGAATTTCCAATCAAAGTAGGACTCCATCATGGATCCGTTTTGAGTCCTTACCTCTTTCTCTTAGTTATGGATGAATTGACTAGACACATTCATGATGATGTACCATGGTGTATAATGTTTGCGGACGATATTTTTTAGTAGATGAAACCGCTAGTGGTGTTAAGAAAGGAAACTGATGATGAAAAATATGATTCGAAGAAACTAGGGGAACCAAGTAATGCCAGTCAGGCCAGCAAGGAATTTGCAATTGAAAAGCCAAAATCCTAAAGCATTAAGGCAGAGGATAGATCTATGAGGTGGAGACTCACTCGAATCAGAGGCGAGAAGATTGAGTCTATTTTTCAAAAGTGGATTCCGGAGTAGGTGGTAAACTTTTCAAGAGAGAGCACCATCAAGATCCTGCTTAGAAGCGTTGCAGTGTTTTTTTAATGCTCAAAACACTAAAAGGTATTGGTCGTAGTATCGATTCCTGAGGGAGTAAAGGGCTAAGTATACACTGGTTCCAAGTTGATTTTTATTCTAATTAAGTAAAGTAAGAGGTGATTTGATAGTGATCTCTGAAATTGAATTTTAATTTAAAATAGAAAATTGTTGAAATTAATCAATGGAGCAAATTTTAGGCTTTCGATTTCATCCCATCTGCATTACAATGATGTAATATAAATTTCCATTCATCTGATGTGCTTTATCATAGTTACAATCCTGGTAAGTTCGTCCAAGAGAATAATTATAAATTGCCAATTAGTTTAGCGATAAATATCCAATACCAGCACAAATTGTGTCGCGGCATAAACGGTCTCTAATGCACGAATTCGTTTCTCTTAGCATTGTCATGCCCCAAAATTTCAAACTATTTGTTGAAATATGTTTTATAAAGAAAGTAACTAAAGACCATATGAATAACCCCATAGTGCTTAAGGCATAAACATCCACATAAGGTCATCAATCAAACAAGGGGAATGAAAGTTACAAGTCCACATAAACTTTAAACAAAACATAAGGAATACAAGTTTTCAAATGATACTTAATACATAATACTAAAAAGGGACTGTAAGTCTTCAAAAGAGATGGAATGATAAAGATGCTCCAAATGCATACCACCCTCAAGGGATAAGATCGGTACCTGAAAAATATAGAGCGTTACACTCAGCAGGAAGATCTATAATCTATAATGCATATGATTGTCGTGGACTCGTGTGAATGACTAACACACAATGAATGATACATAATCAAAGATTAGCATGCATGACCATGATCCTTTTCAAACCATTAATCCATTTAAAACCTTTCAATGTAATTACTTTCCAAAACCATTCTTTTATCCTCCTTCCAAAACATGCCATGCACTTTGACTTCCAAACACAATATCTACCAATGATTCCATGAGTTCTATTTCGATTCCTTTATCTTTTACTATGGATGAATCCAAGAATCCCATCATAAATTTATTCCGGATTTCATCATAACTATCTCCATTTATCATATTTTTGGAGTAAAGAACTTCAATTGGGTCATTTCTAGCATAGTGGCCCATCGACATACTATTTGTAAGTTCCATACGTTCTCCAACTCGTTGGGAGGGCCCCGTATCCCATTGTGCAATGTCGTGGATATTAGAACCACCAAGGGATTCCCATCATAAGTCCATTCCCAAACATAACTCATTTCAGTTCGTATATGATAATTAGAATCATAATTCTTCCTAGCCAATACTAGTACCATTTCAACACATTTCCTAGCCGATGCTAGTGCCATTTCATTTAACTTTCCTAGCCAATGCTAGTACCAATTTAATTCACTTCTTAGCCAATGCTAGTGGAGATAGTCATTTGTTCCAAGCCTATGCTTTTCTTTATTTCTAAAATCCCAACCCATTCAAGACTTATAATCCTTTCATGCTTTACAAATTTCAAGCACATTTCCAAGGTAGGACATGAACCTCCTAACCTTGGTTCTCAATGATACTCCATGCAACCCATATGGTGTCAATGCATTTTAATGCTATTCCCAATGTCAATTTCACATTTCACAAGTCCATTTTACTGTAGGAGTCTATTAAAGACAAGACCCCAAATTTGACATTCAATAGAAACTAGAATTTTCATGAGATTAGGGTTTTTCCAATAAATTTGGTAGGAATTGAAATTAAAGTTGTGAATACTCTCGAATGTCCACAAACGACATAAACCCACTTGAAATTTCTGAATAAAAAGGAGAATCGTAGACCAATTGTAATACTTGTTTCCTTATTTTGAATAAAAGCATTTATTTTAAATGTTTTGCATAAATCTTGAAAAGTCAAGTTGCATGTTAGAAGAATGTAGAGTTGGCATTGTGTGTTAAAATGCATAGTAAATATTCTTGGTTTGGCATGTTATTTATTATACAAAACACAACTCTTTATATCCAAGACATTTACAACCGTCCGATCTTAGATTGGACGGCTCAGATTGGTTCCTCTTACACACATATAACTTGACTAAGTTCGAACGGCTGAGATTTAACTATTTATATCACACACGGCTGAGATTTAATCATTCACACCACATACAAATACATCCAAAGCACTCTATACAAACTAATTATTCAAAAGCCTCGGAATTGAATAATATTCAAAAGCACTGTGTACATCTCGCCTGCTTGCCCCCTACATCGATACATCGAGATTCCAAAAGCCTCATACAAACAAGTTCTCTCTCTCGATTTTTCAAAAGCCCTCTCTCTCATGCGTTCATCTACCGCCCACACCTACATCGCCTGAACCCTCGCCTCACCCACATCGTCGGATCCATCGCCTCACCTACATTGTCTGAACCACGCCTAGACTGCTCCATCAAAGTACTGAACTCAGTCTCCAGCCGAAACATCGACTGCTGTATCAAACCGTCGGCGCGGTCGAGACAGGCGGCGATGGGCTTCTCATTGGCCATCGGAGTCCAATTTTGGATCAATGAGATCTGTTTGTCCACGGCGTCGAAGAAAGCTGCAACGTCGACGTCGTCAGAGTGATCGGATGACACGTAGCGAGAGATTTTACGGTCGAGATCGAGAGACTTCAAGGTTTGTTCCAGTGCTCTCGGGTCTTTGTCACTCAACCATATCGTCGGCCATAGTTTCTTTATGGCCAAGAGACTTGGCGATGTGTCGAGCCACCGCTATCAGCTTCTCCTCCCTATTTTCGGCCATTGAAGTTGCTAATGAACTCTTTCTTTGCAAAAGACAACGCTGAAGAAAATCAACTAGCCTCAGATACACCGACAGCAAAGGAAAACATACAAAGGAAGAAGTCACTGGTAGTAGAGGAAAACACTCGATTGAGGACGTTGAAGAGAGAGGAAGCGAGATCTGGATCTTGACTCTTCACCCCATTCCTAAATTACATTTTTTAATTTTTTGACATTGTTAGCTGCACAAATCTGGCACATATATGTTGGAAAAAATATTTTGGCAAGAATGTACAAGTAATTTAATTTTCTAGGTGAACGTGATGGCCACTGGCGCGTCGTCGGGCATAGGATAGGAGTTATGTCTCGACTATGCCTTGGGTAACGATATCTAGGGTTTGGATGGGGACTTTCGACAGTGCAGTTGATGTTGCGAAGGCTTTGGACAGAGCTGCGATCAAGATGCGCGGGAGTAAGGCAATTCTCAACTTCCCTCTCGAAGCCGGAAAATGGCGTGAGAGGGTGGAGGTGGCCGTCGTGGAAGGCAGAAGGAACAGTGAAAGAAAAATCGAGGACAAGATTGAAGCAAAGCCGGTGAAGAAGGATAAGATGGTATCTTTGTCCGTTGACTCCATCAAGTTGGACCGACGTGGGATCAGAACTTAAACGGTAATGGTATCTTTGACATTCCGCTGTTATCGCCGTTATCTTCGCAACAAATGTTGGGATTCCAAGAACTCATGGTCATATGAGACGCCGCGAATGGTTACACATATGTGAGAAATACAGTATTAATTGGATTCTGTGCAGTGTGATGTGTTGCTGCCTAAAATTCAATTATTTAATGTGTAGACGATGTGGTAGTGAGACCAGACCAGATCGCTAATTTGTCAAACTGAGATTCATATTTATTGATCCACATCTATTAAAGTTCCATGACAATTTCTAGGATGCCAATGTTTGTGCTTTATCTCTCTCTCTCTCTGTGTGTGTATGTGTGCGTGAATCTGTATGTGTGTTTGTGTGCGATTTATATGTGTGCGGATTTGTATGTGTGCGATCTGTTTGTGCGATTTGTGTGTGCGAGCTCTTCGACTAGGTTTGTGGATCTGTGTATGCGTTCTCTCTCTTACTCTCTTTGTATTTGTGTTTTGGTAGTTTTTTATTTTGGGGGGTTTTCGTCTAAGGTTTCTGGGTTGTGTTTTGATGGTTGTTCATTTTGGGCATTTTGAACATTATATGTGTGTTCTGTGCATGTGTGTGCGCGTATGTATGCATTCTGCGCGTTTTGTGCATGTGTGCGCGTTCTGTGTGTGTGCGTTCGTTTTGGGCGTTGGGGTTTCAGTCTCGGTTGTGTTGGCTGTGTTGTATCCATGGTTGTGTATGTGTGCTCTGTGTTTTGTACGTGCGTGTGTGCTCTGTGTTGTATCTCTCTCTATCTCTCACTCTGTACATGTGTGTGTGTGTTTGTGTTTGTATTTCGAACATGGGTATTTTGTGGGGTTGTCGAATATGTTCTGTATTTCGAACATAGTTGTGTTTGATTTTTGTGGGTTTGTTTGGGTTTTTTCGAACATGGGATTTCTATATTTCGAACATGAGTAATACGTATTTCTAGATTTCAAACATGGGTAATACGTATTTCTGTATTTCGAACATGGGGGTTCTGTATTTTGAACATAGGTTCCTGTATTTCGAACATGGTCATACGTATTTCCAGATTTCATACATGTGTAATAAGTTTTCTAGATTTCGAACATGGGGTTTCTGTATTTTGAACATGTGTTTATGTATTTCGAACATGGGTAATACATATTTCCAGATTTCGAACGTGAGTAATACGTATTTCCTGATTTCGAATATTGGTTTCCGTATTTTTGAGGTTCTTCGTTACATTGGGTAGTATATATGTTCGAACATGTGTAATGCGTTATCTCGATTTTGTTAGTGTGTTGCGGTCTCGACTTTGTCGTCCCGTGCCATCGACACGGGCTATCGCTAGTGTGTATACATTACATATGTTGGTAATTGTCCTTGGGTTTATCCTTTTTCCATGGGAGAAGTGAGAATTGAAGTTTATATTTGAGGGTAATGAGTTCTTGTGGATTGGTGTTTGGGTAGAAGTCTACCTTGAAGATTTTGGTGAGAGATCCATAGGAGGAAAGCATTTAATTTTTTTCTGGTCCAGTTAACGATATCAGCACTGGGCCTGATATCGATATCATGTGTTGTTTTTTCAGAAGTTTGGACAGAGTGTTCTGATATCAGTATCACGATTGTCATGATATCGGTATCTGGTATGTTGTATAGACTGTGGATTTTGACCAGAAGTCTGTGATATCGATATCATGATGTTGGGTTTTCGGGCAGAATATCGATATCAGGGATAGTGGGATATCGGTATCACGACAGTTTCAATTATGTATAGTGTTTGATTAGAGTGCTATGATATCGATATCATGAGGATCATGATATCTATATCTGGACAGTCGGCGAGAAAATTTTCTAACTTCGAAATTGAAGGGTAGAATCGAGTTTTTGGTATAATAAGCGGTTCCTAAGTAACCTAAATCGTATTAGGGTTAATCTAAACAGTCATTAGCCTCAATTTGTCACACTCCATCATAGAGAGAGAGAGTCTCTCTCTATATATATATTTGTATAGACTATTTTGGTGGAAATCTCAAGGAATCAAAGAGTTTTTGGTGGATTTGAGGAGATCTTGTCTCGTAGAGATCCTTATACCTAGCAAGTCACGTGTATTACTCAATATTTTCTTGTATTTTTCTCTCTAATCCATGTTTTCGTTTGGGGATTTCATGTATAAACCCATGTGTGTGGTGTACATAATGTATGGATCTATGGATTTCATCAAAGGAATTTCACGTTTTGAAAGGAATTGTGGGTGTATACATAGGGATTTGCATGTATGGTCGAATGGTTCATGAATTCTTGTAAATCCTATGGGATTAGTAGTACATCGGTGAGTAGATTAAATTTCTGTTGGGTTTTCGCATGCGTGTGTGTGGATTTCAATCATAGTATGATTATATGCATATGTAGTGGGATGCATAGATCTATGATAAGAGACATTGTGTTGGTCAATTGTATGAATTATTGTCTATTTTCTCGTTCTATGGACTGATTTGGCTAGATTGTTTTACAGGAACGGTTTTGACAAATAAGGAAGCCCCGGAAAAGTAAGAACAATCTCATCCTAAGAGGTTTCATTGAGTGTATGGATATGGTATTTTAATTGTACGTTGCATGTGCCTTATTCGTTTTGATGATAAATTGCACATTTCGGAAAGAGTTGCTCGTTGGCCTTTTTGGACGTATTAAAAAGAGGAGATATATGTATATATATTAAGGGCTTGCGTAGGACGTATTGCATATCTTGGGTTAATCCAAGAGGTGCATGAGACGTACCAAGAATATGCGTGAGATGTATATTAGTACCGTAAAATGGTACCCGGGGACTCCCCAAATGATATTGTGCATGTAATGCACCGTGCATGGGCACACAAATTAGCGCCTATAGCGTTAATCTATTTTCAGGGTATGAGATGCTCAAATCAATCTTTTGAAAAGGGCTTCAGCCGAGCTATATATGTATAAGAATCATGTATGGGATGCAACACAAATGATTGTGAAAAGGGATTTTGGTCCATGAGTTCTAAAAGAAGCTTCGGCTATGGTTATATAATTGAGATTGTGCATGGGATGCATACCTACATTTCAAAAGAATCGATTTGTTGACTTGCATTTTGAATTTCATTCTTGCCTTGTATCTGGAAGTTAATATGTATATTCACACTCTGGGTTCCTTGTGTTTGCTTGGAAATCAGGTAGCATGTTTAGTGGGCCACTACGAGGCGTCGAGGGGAGTTCATTGCTTGGCAGGATTTGACTCACGGATGGAGCAACAGACATTAGATAGTGTCTTCTTATTTCGGTTATTATTTCTATTGTGGAAACTCATTTATGCCTTGTTTAGCTAGAATGGTTAGATGTTAGTCCTATTTTGGGGGTTTGACTTGGAACTTGTTGGTTGTTTTGAAATGCGACACTTGAGGCATTGTTCTTTATTTTTAATCATATCTATGTGTTTGTAGTTGTAGCTAGTGCACCTTGTAGATCGTTAGTTGTTTTGGGATAAAGAAAGAAAAAATTTTATTTCCGTATTTTATTCCGGTTAATTGGTTTGGGATGTTACACGAATTGACCATAAATCTAAAAAAACGACTTCTATCCTCAAGAATGAGAAGCAAGTTAGAGGGAGAAGCAAGAAAACACAAACATATATAGAAAATCCTACCTCAAAGGTTGAAGCACGAAGCCTAGGTGAGGATTCTTCTCCAATAGCCAAAATATGGGGATGAATGTGAAGATCTTCTCGTGATCTATGCCCCTTTTTCTTGGAAAATCACTTGAATCCTTGTAGTTTGGAGAGAAATCAAAAGAGAAGGTGTAGAGAGAGAAAGGAGCTGGCTAGGTTTAGTTCTCAAAACGATGGGAATACTGATGAAAAATGATAAAAATTGACACAAGTGTGATATATATACCCTAAGGCTTGATTGGACTGAAATACCTTTAAAATTTCTGGCAGACACACTTACTACCGGAAATGAGGAGGCTCATTTCCAGAAATGATTACTGGCCGAAAGGGAAAATGGCTAGCCTCTTCCGAAAATGGAAGAAGTGACTTTCGGAAGTGATGGCTGCGGGTTTTCCAACCCGCCTGAATGCTAGCCTTCACTACCGGAACTAGCCCAAGCTACTTCCGGAACCTCTGGCCTCTGGACCTCTCACACACACACGCGCGCACTAACTTCTGGAACCAACCTTCCGGATTTACGGAACCCATGCCCTCTGAAACTCCACCCACCCCTCTCGCGCATTGACTTCCGGAATTGAAGCCCTCTATTCCGAAAGTCCCATCCTCTGCTTCCCATCTCACTCTCTTTTTCTCTAACTTCCGGAAATCCACCACTTCACTTCCCCAACTACCAGAACTTCCGGAAGTAATTAAAATTACTTTCTCAAGACTCCATCAATTCCTATAACTTTCGGAAATGACAGACTCCACTTCCTCAACCTCCATACCTCCGGAAATAAGGGAATTACTTCCCCATATCCCAAAATCAAACTAGACTTCTGGAACTAGAAGATTCACTTCCGGAAATTCAAGTGGGGGGATTCACAAATTTCCAATAGCGATTACATCAATTCCAAAACATTCTAAAATGCACCAATTTGATTCCAAACGCTCGGATTACAATCAAATTTCCCCAAAATATAATTTCCTCAAAGAATATTTATAATTCTCAAATATAGGCCACAAAATAAATTCACAATTCATAAAATAAATTCGGAAATATTTCTAAACAATATATCAAATCAAAACAAATCCTCCAAAGCACCTTCACCAAAGGAATTGTTTTGCCCCACAACACTCTCTATTGAATCAAGGACACGTATCCGCTTCTCTTCATAGGACATGTCAGCTTCAAGCTATACATTCGACCAATCAAGGACATGTGAAGGATTCGACTCGTACTTCCACAACATCGATACACTCGTGCGGGGGAGTATTAGAGTTTATCCCACATTTATTAATTATTACCTCCAAAACTAGTATATGAGCCTGGGCGACCTCTCCACTCATTGTCAATTCGTTTTCAGTTGGATGCTTTAACAATAATTATCTAATACCAGCACGTAAAAATAGTGCTTTTAAACGAGGAAAATATGCAAAAATTGCCAATTAGCAGTCATAACTGTCCAATAATGCCACAAACTGCCTGAACGCATGAATTCTATCTTAAATGAACAATAAATGAACTAAAGAAAAATGATTGTATGAATATGATGGCATTCATAGAAAACAAAATTGTATGAGAAGATAAAAGTATTGCTTTTAAACGGTAAAAGTTATGGAAGCCAATTCTTTTCTTCTTTCTCATTGTGCCTCTCCAAAGTTTAACGACCTTAATTCTAATGTTAAGACTCTTTTTTTACTTGTACCAGGTCTCAAGAAAACTAGGAATCCCACCAAAAGAGAATTAAGATTGAATTATATTAAGCATATTAGGCTTTACTTGTGAGCCCATTTTGACCTCGTATTAAGAATGTTAGCTAACCCTGACCATTTTCCAGTTTTAAACCTCAAATTAACTTGGGTGACCTATAATCATAAAGTAGCCCAAAGTAAATCAAAGTAACATGGATTAAGAACTTATCAAGTATAAATTAAGGCGCCTCGATGTATATTTCGCCTCAGTGTATATATTTTGGCACATATCACACCAGTGAACTTACACTTGGCTACTCTTTGAGCAAAGAAAAATTATCAAAAAGAATAAAGTGAAGTAAAAGCAAAGTACACTAAACAACCCCACCTTTTGTAGTTACACGATTACATTTAGCACGTGCAATAAGCCTTTTAGACCCCTAGGTGGCCTAAGTAGGAGGAGTGAAGTATCATGAGGGTTTCTAGAGATACTCCTTTTGCGGCAACATGGAATCAAATCTGCCCCATCCACTCCAAAGAAATCTTAAACACATGTTTTAAGTCAACCAAAAAGATATAATAAACATGCATAGTTATAAACAGTATCAATAATCAACTCACAAACATATCTGAAGGCATTTACTTAGAATGTCATGAGCTCAGTTCCAAGGTCAAGAAGAACATGCTCTTTCTTAATTGACTCAACAAATGAAACAATCAAAACCGGGTGCGTTTAGTGTCCTCTCAACATGTCTTCACCCTCTCAACATGTCTACATGAGTGGAGTTGATGTAATCGAAAATCAATATATAATTAAACAATGACACATCAAAAATGCTATACAAGAATAAGCATGTAACCGCATGACTAGAATGCCAAACACTGGGTGAGTTTAGAGGAGAATCACACAATGACATCTCTCCATCATGTCAACAAATTTAACCATGCTACTCCTAGGATCAAATAGTATTTTCATTTGGTTATAGCTGTTTCTGTGATTCTATCTGTAGATGTTCGTTTTTGACTTATTAGTCTAAATGATGGAACCAAAAAATTGTTCATTGTGACGTCACATTGACATTGAGACTGTTTATGGTTGTGCTTTTAATGATAAAAGTTTCTTTCATTATTGATTTATCCCCTTCCTATCTTTCCCTGGAATGTCCATTCGTCTTAAAGCGCTCTTCACTTTGCACGTGAAGCTCATCTTGGTCATTCTGTTTCATATATTGTTTTGATCCCATACATTTTACTACAAGCGCGTGGACATCATAGTTCGGTGCTGCCGTTGACAGAATTGTTGGGTCCGACTATTTTTGTTGTGTTCAATGTTGTGTACAGTCTTGCCATCTGTTGGTATTGGAGCCCTTTCTGCTAGAGAGGCCGAGGGACGAACGAGTATTGCTGCTGGAGAGAAGGTACCCTCTTTTTTCCATTGGTGATTTCTAGTGCAATTTTCTTTCTTTCCCTTGATGTGGATGGTGAAGCAGGTACAGATAATTTTGGTTGCCTATGCAATGGCAATGATGTGCACTCCTTTCCTGCATTGATTCACCTTTTAATGTCCTCCATTCCACGGATGTCTCATTTGAATTAGAACCAAGAGTAGGCATCCGATATCCAGACATTTTTTGGTGACCAAAGGAGTGACGTACAAAAGGTTGGTTTTTTGATAATATTTGTGGAACAGTTACCTCAACCGATCTGTTTGAGGGTTTTTTGGTGGTTGTGAACTCTACGGAAGATAATGATGAACCCTGATGTTTATCATGTATACTTGCGGGTAGCAAGAGTCCAGTTAAATTAGACTTTCTCTAGCACAATGTTTTGAAGAGCATGCATAAGCACTCGTTTAGGCAGAAAGCAAGGCAATGCTTTAGCGCTTCATGGTGTTTGAGACGAGACGAGACTGAGGTGCTTTTGAGGTGCTCGCTTCAGGTTAAAGCAAAAGGAACTCGAGATGGTGACTTGTTTTTCTTGATTCAGTTTGTCATGATTTGGTTGCAGCCATCAGTTTGGAGTTGTAATCAACGTCTGTCAGACCAGAAATATGGCCATGTATTTCTAAACCTTGCAGCTGACTGGATTTTAAAATACCAGTACCTTGCAGACCCACCTTTATTTCTTGGTGTAGATGCTATTTTGGGCCTTAAGAATATGGTGTCCGTGTAAGACTATCTTATTAGTTCATTTTAGTTTTTCTGTTTTAAATGTAAAATGTTAGGGTTTTTGGGTTGTCTTACCTTATTAGTTTTCAGAATGCGAGATTCCCTTTCTCTTACAGTTAATGTTTGGAATATGGAAATTGTCATCATTATTGAATTCTGGAATTTTTTGTCCATTTTACTTCACATTCACAATGCTTCAATGAAACCATCACCTCACCTCATTGCGTCTGTTTCCTTTTCGCATTCGATCACTCTGGTCCAGTGTTATGAGTATTCTTCCACACTGCATTTCTTATTTGGTAATACAACTGCAGTGTTACGACACTGCTCCAGTTTAGAAATTCTCGGCAATTGTGTGGCTGTGCTTTCTGTCAATGACTAACCGACTACCAGTCTAGGCTTTTTAGTCAGTTCTTTTATGTCTTACTCGTGCATTACATCAAATGGATTACTAAGCAGTGGAGTTATTTTGATTTTTGAAATGAATTGATAAAACTTCTCTTTTGCAGAGCTGGAATTTTTTTATCTATTCTCCATTCCTCCATTGCTCCCTCCTTCCCTCCTCTTTCTTTGGAAAGACCTGTCAGAATTCTATTTTATATTTCTTTTCCCCCTCGTACATGTCTTTTTTATGGAGTATTTGTGGACATGTTTCTTTGTTGATTCTGGAGCTTCTGCATTCTTCAAGGTGTTCTGATTTTGTAATATGCTGTTCTTTTTATTGTGGAACTTCAGGAGGCCCATAAATTACTCCAACCAGAAGACAAAACTTTAAAGGCAATGGCTGTTGAACTTGCAGAGTACCAGGTTTCGTTTGACTGTCTTGTTTTCCTATTGGATTTAGTTTTGAAATCTTCCGTGTCTGTTTGTTGAGACGGTTGGAAATATTAGTTTCATTCAATACAATCTTATAACGTGTTCAGGTGTGCGTCGACGTATTTATTACCACCCAAACTTATGTGGACATTGCTTCAGTGTCTGTCATTCCTAGAACTACTGGAGGGAAGGTATTCACCATGACTCTTTTATTGTTCTAGCCTAATAGTTGTCATATTAGTCGTGAATGTTAGTTGAAGGTCGGTCCCAAGGATTGTTGATGGAAGGTGTAACTGCTGCATTGCGATGTCTTCGAAGCGATTCTTTTGCAGTATCATCTATGTTGGAAGAAATATGGAACCAAAGTTGTTTATCTTTTTTGTCATATGTACTAGTGTTATTTAGAAAGAGCTCGCATGTGATTTCCTCCATGAAACTTTGCAGCACTGCAATACAACTTGCTATAACTTGCACTGATGCCGTGCTGATTGGTTTTTGTTGGATGGTGCTCTAAATCACTTTTTTCATTCAAAGAATTTTGTAAACTGTTATTTTCTTTATATATTCATTCTTTCGAAGTTTCAGTTCATTTTTTCATTCGTATAGGAAGTATCAGTTGTTAAATGAAAAATGGTATTGAGATCAACATTTCATAGATAGGATCATATTACCACTGCATAGTTTGTTATATTTGGTTACAGCTGAACAATATTATACTGTAGATGGAACCTCCGAAAGTGCACTTACCAATTAGTTTGTTGTTTATGCTGAATAAATAGGTTAAGAGCACTGACTTAGAGAAATTAAACTGCCCATACACTTCATAACTAATTACAAATCGATCCTACTGTCAACCCCCTCATGTGAGCCGAATGAACACCGACAATCCATTAGGGCCAAAGGGAAGTGTAAGTATGAGTTTTGGTGAAGATTTTTTAAAGATAGGAGAGGGATGCAAAGGGTAAAAATGAAGATGCGG
>NMUG010004909.1:0-13507 GCA_002855965.1 Monotropa hypopitys | reverse complement strand
AGACAGAACTTCGACCGGAAAAATGTTTTCTGTGAAAATTGCAGGAATATGTTTTAACCGGACTTTGGAAGAAGGGTCGTTTTTACCAATCGGGCAGAGCTTCGACTGGGTTTTGAAAATCGGGGAGGGGATATTTATTTTCCTTGTTTTTTAAATGTGGGAAAAATCCTCACGGGATATCGAGTGCTTCGGAAATGATCCGAGTCACAAGGCATTCCTTCGATCCATTTCTGACAGCTACTACAAGTTTTCACTTCAGACAACGGATACATGATTTTAATTTTATTTTAAAAGTGTTTTAGGGGAAAGCGAAAGTTAATCGCTGAAGAGAGATATAATGATTATGCTGTAATATGTATGTATGGACAGGGGTATATGATATTTATATATATAACCGAGTTGGATATATTCCGAGCTAGACGACAACAATTGATATGGTGTTTTAGGGCGAAGACATCTTTATGTTCTCCTCGTACGCGACAGCGGAGCCGGCAGAGCCAAACATGTGTCGAATTTTAAAGAGGAGAAAGACATAAAATGATGAATTCTTTAAACAGATATGGGTTTTGAAAGCGATAAAAGACAAGTATTTAACAAATAAAAGCAAATTTATTGCTATATCTGTACAATTCTGGGAGACAACTTCTTCAAAATATAGTAAGGCATAGTGTCGGACGAGGTCGATCGACTAATGGCGAACTATAGATTTAGAAGACTACCAAGAGTCTCCGAAGAATACCCGAGACAAAACGGCAATTTACCGTGTAAAAATAGACCGAATTTGAAAGAAAATGCCCGGAGGCTTTGGTATCAGAGGTTGAATTGAGCTTGAAAGGGGTTTTTCTGGTCTGAATTGTTGTTGTGAGGAGTTTCTATATATAACCATAAATGTCGCAACTTTGAAAGGGGAACATTCCGGGGATGCATTCGGATACTAAAAAAGACGGTTTTGCTGATTTCTGAACTTGTGGGGGGGGGGTGAGCCAAAATTTGGGTATCAACAATGTGTTTCTCGATTTCATTAACATGTTGTGCTTTATATTCTGTCGTCATGTGCCATCAGCATGAGCTATACTGAAATACGCAGTGAATACCGTCACTCATCATGAGTGCCGAAGGCACTAATAACCCCCAAATTTTCATCATGTTTAGATATTGTATTGTGCTTTCTATTCTGTTGCTCTGCGCCATTGGCACAGGCTATACCGAAAATATAGATTGAGTGTCGTCACTCATCATGAGTGTCGAATGCACTACCAACACCCGAAATTTTGTCGTACCCTTATGTATTGTGTTGTGCTTTCTATTCTCTTGCCTCGTGCCATCAGCACGGGCTATCACTAGTTTATCTATATTACATTTCACATCACTCTTTGAGCTCCACATATAACTCATATATATTAACTTATATTTTTAGTCATTGGATAAAACTAATGACCCAGATTGGATGTCTTCTCACCTTATTATATTAATATCTAATATTCTCATTCCATTATATTATATATTAACTCTAACTTTAATTTTCTCTCACACACATCTATCATATTTTTCAATACTTATTTTATTTAATGTAATAGCTTTATAATTTTTGTGCATTTTTATTTTAGTATTTTTAAAAATTAATATGTTCTTAATTTGTATTTACTTAATTTTTTGTATACATGTTTTTTCAAAGTGCCAAAGGCAAATGGGCATAATTCAAGTGTCAAAGATACAGGTCAATGTCATACACACAGATAATGTACTAATCAGTTTTATATTCTCTTTGTACTTTATTTCTAGAGTGCCGAAGACACGAATTAAGTGTCGAAGACACGAGTAGAGTGTCTTAAGGCACGGGTATATGCTAGTTGTTGCATATGAAGCATTTGTGGGTCATTGTATTAATTACTCTCTATGTCCCAAATTGTTGAGCCTTATTTCTATTTTTGAGTGCCTCAAAATATGTATCTCATTTTTTAAAATATTCATCAAAATATAGTTACTTTTAACTTTACCCTTAAAAGTACTTTTCAATCTCAATTAGTTTGATAAATATCTTTTATCTTATAATTATTTTTATGATTTTAGAAATTTTATATAATAGAACTAATTGATATCTACCAGATCTATAATACATATATTTTGAGTTTCATATAAGAAAATCTACTATACAAGATAGGGCGGTGTGGACCCAACACATTTTGCAACACATTTTCGTCCGTTAGATTGCTTGGAAGGGTGACGACTGGATCTCTTTCATACATATATTCCACAGTCGCCACCCATACATTCAAAACCCTATTCTTGAGTGAACGACTGGATGAAACTATATTCTATTATGTATATATTCTATTACGCATACATCACGCATATATTCCTCACCTATATCGACATTCCCACATCTCTCTTTCTCTCTCTTTCTCTCTCGTTGTTTGGCGAGTTCTCTCTCTATGTGTGAGTGTATTCTGCGTGTGTGTGTTCTCTCTTTCTCTCTCACTTTCAGTGTGTGTGTTTTGGGAGTGATGAGTTTCTCTGAGCTGTAATCCTTGACCCTTGACCGTGAGGTTTCTCTAAGCCTTGGTGTTCTACATATCTTTTTCATTCTTCTCACTCTATGTGTGTGTGTGTGTGTGTGTTTTGGGAGTTTTCATTTTGTTGGATTTTCTATGATGGTTATGGGGTTTTTCATTTTGCCATAACCCTTGGCCGTGAGGTTTTGTTTGAGGTGTTTCATTTTGGTGGGTTTGGCTACGATGAGGTTCTCTCTGAGCTGTGGCACTTGGCCATGACGTTGAGATTTCTCTGAGCCGTAAACCTTGGCCCTTGGCTACGAGGTTTCTTTGTCTTTGGTGTTTTGCATATTTTCGTTCTCTCTCACTCCCTCACTCTCTCTGTGTGTGTTTTGGGGGTTTTCATTTTGTTGGATTTTCTGTGATGGTTTTTGGGGTTTTCATTTTGCCGTAAACCTTGCCCTTGAGGTTTTGTCTGAGGTGTTTTCATTTTGATGAGTTTGGATATGATGAGGTTCTCTATGAGACGTGACATTTGGACATGCACATATTCCACAACTACCACCCATCTATACAAAACCCCTATTCATACGGTTGGATGAAACCCTAGTTGATACCCACCACTCATGTTTTGAAACACGTTTTCGTTTGTTGGATTGCTTGGAGGGGTAAACGACTGGATCTCTTTCATACACATATTCCATAGTCGCGACCCATATATCACGCACATGGATGAAACCCTAATGGCTGGATAAAACCTTATTCTATTATATTCATCACGCATATATTCCTCACATGTATCGACATTCCCATATATATATATATATATATATATTCGACGAGTTCTCTCTCTCTCTCTCTCTGTGTGTGTATTCTGCGTGTGTGTATTTTTCCTCTCCCACACTTTTGTGTGTGTGTGTGTGTGTTTTGGCAGTGATGAGTTTCTTTGAGTCATAACCCTTGGTCCTTGGGCCTTGGCCATGATGCTTGGCCGTTAGGTTTCTCTAAGCCTTGGTGTTCTGCGTATCTCTCTCACTCTCTCACTTTATGTGTGTGTTTGTGTTGTGGGATTTCATTTTGTTGAATTTTTTGTGATGGTTTGAGGGGTTTTCATTTTGTCATAACCCTTGGCCCTCAGGTTTTGTTTGAGGTGTTTTTATTTTGGTGGGTTTCGTTGTGACGAGGTTCTCTCTGAGCCGTGATGCTTGGCTGTGACGTTTTGTCACGACCCAACCCTAAATGGGGTCCATAACCGGCCAACGAGCAAGCTCGCAAAGGCCTACAAATAATGAGTTTAGTGATTTCACAACAATATAAAAGCGGAAGCGTTGAACAATGCCCAGTGTGATAATTTCATTAATGCTTTTAGAATAATACATCAAAAAGGAGGCTCATAAACTACCTCTACAATAAGAGATACATCAAAGAGAGATATGATAAAATGGGAGTGCAATAAAAAGACTAAGCTCCAAGTTAATCCTCCTCGATACCTGAAAAGGGTTTTAGAAAACGCATAAGCATAAAGCTAGAGTGAATCAGAATATATCAGGGCTACAAGTTTCCATGGATAAATAACATACTATCAAAACTATCTTTCCTTCCTTTTGAACATAATACGTGAAGGCTTATTAGCCCAAAAACCTGTAACTGTATATGATTTGCCAAGTCAAGCCTATGGCCTTTTCAGTGTCTTTCAGTGCATAGCTTACTTTTGTTTGCATGTTTATTTCCATATTCATTTCGATATTCCGACATGATTTTATCAAGATGCTCTTCACGGTACCAGTAATCCCTGGGGAGCTACCCCAGATAGCATAAATGCAGAGTCGTGATATCACTGTGATCAATCTTGCTATTGATCCCTTATTTCCCCCTCCTCGCCAGTTTCTGACTCCGCCCCCGACAGTGAGCTACCGTGTAACCGTTCATGCCGTTCAATCATAAACATCTTTCCTGTTTTGCCAATCCATGGTGATAAAAGAGAATACATGCCATTTTCCTTTTCGTGAAGAGACAATATAGTAGAGTGAATGCTCAATAGCATAAATAATATATTTGCAAATGATTAGCATGTTTAAAAGCTATACTAGTAAACAAGGTATATAGTGATTCACCTTAATCCTTGGAATGATCCTTCCACTAACTTTAAATCCTCAAATCTGCCAAAAGATGACTTTAAAACATTATTTCTAAGCTTTATTGCAAACTACTACTATTTGACACTGTTCTGCCGAGTTGAGCTTGCCGGTCAGGCTTGGCTGAACTTCCGCTGGTTGGCTGAAGGCCTTCTGTCCGTAGGACAGTGGCCGACTGGCTCAGTTCGGGAAACTAATTAATGGTTGGTCCGGGGTCATTCTGGACTAAAGGGTCTTACTGCTGAGCTGACAGAGTGCTGGGCTAAACATTTGCCGAGTTAAAGACTCCTACCGAGCTAAGAGCTGGCCGATAAGAGAGTCTGCCGAACAGCCAGAAGGACTGCCAAGCTAGGGAAGTACGGGGATTAAGTGGTTCGAGCTAACGACTGGTCGAAAAGGGTTACAAGACTAGATTAATGGTTTCTGGAATGATTGCCGATCAAACCGAGACTCAGTCGAGCTAAAATGACCGGATCTCAAATTGTCGTTCTACCGAGCAGCCATTAAGGCTACTGCCGAACACTGGCAGCTCGGGAACACTGCCTTTGGGAGTTCTGATAGGTCGAAAATGTTAGTAAGGTAAGTACAAGCTTATTGGACTAATTGTCCGAACAAAAAGGTGCAAAGCCGAGCTAAAATAGGTAAGTATAAGAAATGGCAGACCGTACGTTTTGCCGAGCAGCAGAGCTCCGGCATATGGGAGGTCGACAGTGTATAAAAGGGATAATTAAGGTACTGTGGAGGTCCGGGCAAACATGCCGAGCTGCAGTAAGTTTAGCCGAAGAGTCCAAGGAATAATCCAGACCTATTTGGCTTAGTGCCGAACTAAAATGATAAGGTTGAGTGCTCCGGCAGAGCTAAGGGTAGTCTGTCGAACTAATTAGAGTACGGCTAAGTCCTTAAATAGGCTTGCCGAATCAAAAACATAAGGACAAGCTAACGAACCGAAGGACTTGGAATATACCTGAGTGGCTCCTGGTTCTGGCAAAGGTCTTGCCGAGCTGAAGGTTGTCCGGGAATGCTGGTCCGGACAGGGGTGGAACAGTGATCCGAAGGCTTGGAAAACTGTTGAAGGGTTGAGACTGGTCAGGCAAGGGTGGGCCGAACAAAGGTGCCGGTCGGCTAAGTATTCAGAGGATAGCTCTTTCTCTCTAGAATAAATGTTTGGAGGAATTCTGGTGTGGGACTTGAATGCTTGTAGGAGGAATGCTTATATAGGGGTTCGGAGGTAGTGGTTGGGATCATTAATTGCTGATTGGACCCTTCCTTAACCTGGCCGAACGGCTCAGAGTGTTGTCCCATCTGGGTCAGGTCTGAGCACCTGACCTGACAGTCTGCAACTTGGGATGACCTGCGACGTGTTGTCCCATCAAGTCAGGCGGTGGGTCAGTCCGGATAGGAGGTGGCCCTGACATTCGGCAGACTGCCGCGCAGTCGGTTTCGCAGCACGGGGTCCGGGTTGGGCTGGTCGACTAGGCCGACCTAAGCTAGTCTGGCCTGGGGCCTTCGGACAGCTTTCGGGCTAGTCTCCCTTTTGGGCCTTTCTAACTCATTTAGCTCTTCCTTCTTATATTTGGGCCTTTAGCTTATTTAATCCTCATAAAATTATATTACACTCAAACCTTATTTTTTATTTATTTAGCCTCAAATAAATTTAAAGAATTTTAGAAAAATAATAAACTTATTTAATTCATTTATTTGGGTCGGGGCCTCACATCCTCCCCACCTTAAGAAGTTTGGTCTCTCAAACTTAAATGGATTATATAAAAAAAATGAGGGGATAAATTTTATACCTTAGTCAAATAGTCATGGATATTTTAGGCGCATGTCACTCTCTTTCTCACATGTGGCTTCGTTCCCTGATTGGTTCTCCCACCAAACTTTAACGAATGGAATGACTTTGTTCCTGAGCCATTTCTCTTGCCGATCCATGATTTGAACAGGCCGCTCTTCATATACTAGGTTTCTCTCGATCTCGACGGTTGGTTGAACTAGAATATACGTAGGGTCTGATACATACTTCCGAAGCATAGATATATGAAATACGTCGTGGACATTGGCTAACTCTGGGGTGAGTGCTAATCGGTAGGCGACTGGTCCGATCCTCTCAAGGATCTCGAAAGGTCTGATGTAGCGGGGGTTAAGCTTTCCTCTCTTTCCAAATCTAATGACGCCCTTCATAGGTGATACCTTTAAGAACACCTTGTCTCCTTCCTAACATTCCAGCTCCCTACGTCGTGCATTGTCATAGCTCTTCTGTCGATCCTGGGCTACCTTCAATTTATCCTGGATAAGCTTGATCTTCTCGGTGGTTTCCTGCACAATTTCTGGTCCTGTGGGTGCTTCTTCTCTGACTTCCGTCCAACATGCTGGTGATCTGCATTTCCTGCCATATAATGCTTCGAATGGTGACATCTGAATACTTGCCTGGTAGCTGTTGTTGTAGGCGAATTCTGCTAATGGTAGGTGCTCTTCCCAGCTTCCCCGGAATTCCAAAGTGCATGCTCGAAGAAGGTCTTCTAATATTTGAATCGTCCTCTCTGATTGGCCATTGGTTTGGGGATGAAAGGTGGTGCTGAAGTTTAATGCTATTCCTATTGCTTTCTGAAGCGATTTCCAAAATCTAGACATAAAACGGGGGTCTCTATCAGATGTAATTGAAACAGACGTACCGTGCAATCGGATGATCTCTCGTAGGTAGGTTGCTGCCATTTGATCCATCGAATACGTGTTCTTGATCGGGATGAAGTGAGCTGACTTGGTGAGGCGGTCGACTATTACCCATATTGCGTTGTTGCCTTCGACGGTTCGAGGGAATCCTATGACATAGTCCATCGTGATGTCTTCCTATTTCCATTTAGAGATTGGTAGAGGTTAAAGTAGTCCTGTTGGCTTCTGGCATACTGCTTTGACTTGCTAACATTCGAGGCATCGATCGATGTAGTTGGCTATATCTTGCTTCATGCCCATCCACCAGTATGGGTTCTTGAGATCTTGGTACATCTTTGATCTTCCGGGGTGAATCGCAAACTTTGACTTGTGCCCTTCGTTCATGATCTTTCATTTGAGTTCTTCTAGGTTGGGTACACATATTCGGTTCCAGAACTTGAAGAGGTCTTCTTGTATAGTGAACTCGCTTTCGGATTGGTCTTTGGTGGTTTCCTGGATTTTCTGAAATTTCGGGTCATTTGCTTGGAGGGTCTTGATTTTTTCGATGATGGAAGGTTCTGCAATGATTGCTGCAAGATGTGCTGAGTAGGGGTGTTCTTCCTTCCTGCTGAGGGCATCGGCTACAACGTTGGCCTTTCCTGGGTGGTACTGAATGTTGAGGTCGAAATCCTTCATGAGCTCCAGCCATCTTTGTTGCCTAAGGTTCAACTCCTTCTGGGTGAAAATGTACTTCAAGCTTTTGTGGGCTGTGAAGACATCGCAGGTAACTCCATAGAGGTAGTGGTGCCATATCTTGAGTGCAAAAATCACTGTTGCAAGCTCCAAATCGTACGTGGGGTAGTTCTTTTCATAAGGCTTCAGTTGTCATGAGGCGTAAGCAATTACCTTTCCTTGTTGCATGAGGACGCATCCTAGTCCTTTGTGTGAAGCATCGCTGTAGATAGCAAATTCTTCCTCTCCGTTGGGTAGTGCAAGTACGGGTGCAGTGGTGAGTCTCTTCTTCAATTCTTGGAAGCATCCTTCCTTTTCCTCCGTCCATGCAAATGACTCTTTCTTGCAGGTAAGCTGAGTCATTGGTGTGACGATCTTCGAGAAATTCTGGATGAATCGACGATAGTATCCAGCGAGTCCTAAGAAACTTCGAACTTCAGTGACTGATGTTGGTGTAGGCCAATTTGAGATTGCTTCTATCTTCTGTGGGTCCACTAAAATGCCATCTTTGTCGATGATGTGACCAAGGAAGTGGACACTTTCAGCCAAAATTCACACTTGCTAAACTTTGCATATAACTGCTTCTCCTTTAGGGTTTGTAGAACAATATATAGGTACTCCGCATGTTGCTCTTCATCTTTTGAGTAGATGAGAATATTGTCGATAAACACAATTACGAAGTCGTCGATAAACTTGTCGAAAATACGATTCATCAGGTCCATGAAAGCTGCTGGGGCGTTGGTTACTCCAAAGGGCATGACTAGAAATTCGTAATGGCCTAATGAGTGTAGAAGGAAGTCTTCTCAATATCTTCTGTCTTGACTTTAAGCTGGTAATAACTTGAACGTAGATCGATCTTTGAGAATACTCGAGCTCCTTGCAGCTGGTCAAATAGGTCGTCGATGCGAGGTCGTGGATATTTGTTCTTGATTGTGACTTTGTTCAGCTCCCGATAGTCGATGCACAGACGCATAGTTCCATCCGTCTTTTTGACGAATAAGACTGGTGCTCCCCAGGGTGATGAGCTGGGTCGGATGAAATTCTTCTCGATTAGTTCCTGCAGTTGGGTCTTTAATTCTTTCAATTCTGTTGATGCCATGCGATAGGTTTTTTTGGAAATTAGTTGCGTTGCTGGCATAAGGTCGATGGAGAACTCCATCTCTCAGTCGATAGGCATTCCGGGTAGTTCTTCTAGAAATACTTCAATATAGTCACGTACCACTGAGATGTCTTCCTTTGAGGCACTCTTCAGTTTGGTTGAGGTGATGCTACAGAGATACCCGTGGCATCCTTTCTGTAGAAGACAACGGGCTTTGGCGACCGATACGAAACAGGGCAGTGAAACAACTCTTTCTCCCTTAAGCTCAGACTCCCCACCTTTGGATTCGACAAAGGTGATAGACTTTCCAGCGCAGTCGATCTTGGCGTTGGACTTGGACAGCCAGTCCATTCCAATGATAACGTCGAAGTGTGCCATGGCCAGCGGAATAAGTTGTATAGACGATAAGGCTCCACTCATAGAAGACTCATAATCCCTAAGGATCGTAGAGCAAAGGACACCTTTACTCATAGGTTGGGCTACTCACAGATCGTACCCTAAGGGTTCATGTTTCTGTGGAATTTTCTCTGAATGCGATTTTGAAATAAACGAGTGTGTAAATCCTTAGTCAAACAAGGCATAAGTAGGAATATTGTAGATGAGAATTTTACCTGCCACAACTCCTTCTTCATTGTGAGGATCTCCAGGAACAAGCGCAAAAGATCTTCCCTGCCTTTGATTGTTGTTGCGGTTTCCTTGATTGTTGGCATGATTCCTGGGGACTCCAACAGGCACAATGTTGGCTCCGGTCAGCTTTGGGCAATCTCTCCTGAAATATCCTCTGTCTGCAGCCAAAACAAGAATTCGCTCGGCATTCTCCGAAATGTGGCTTCCCACAGGATGGGCAAAGTGGTATTGGCTTTCTTTCTTCATTTCTTCTCTCTTGGTTCCTCCCAAAATTTGGCTTCTTGGGAGGGTTGGTTCTTTCTTGATTTTGAGTTTGACTTTGCCTTTTTCTCTCCTGGTAGCATCGGCTTTCATCTACGTCTTGTTCCACTAGTATTGCTCTATCTAGCACTTCAGCGTAAGATGGAAGAAGGAGGGGACGAACGACTCTACGAATTTCGGGCCTCATCCCGTCTTCAAATCTTCGAGATTTCATTTCGTCGGTGGGAATCAGATACGGGGCATATTCAGCAAGGTTAGTAAACAACACTTCATATTCGGCTACTGTGGTGGCTCCTCTTTGCTTCAAATTCTCGAACTCCATACGCTTAGTATTTAACATGGCGTGGGGTGCAAACTTTTCTTTGAAAATCTCCAGGAATCTTCCCCAGTTCATAATAGGCTCCGATGCTCTTTTCAGGTTCCACCAGCGATTGGCTTCTCCCACTAGTAGATATGATCCGATGTCGACTTTCTGCCGCTCCGAGCATTGAAGGAGTCAAAAGTTTTTCTCCATCTCTGAGATCCACTCGTTGGCTTGGACAGGGTCCATACCTCCTTTGAATGTTGGGGGTTTCAGTTTTAAGAATTCTTTGACCACGATCATGTTTGCTATTGGCTGGGCGGGGTGGATGACTTCTTCTTCTAGGTTGGCCGGTGGTGGTTCTACTACCGGTTCCTGATTCGTGATCCGTTTGATGACTTCTTGTTAGGCTCAGGCCATTCCAGCCAACATCCTCATCATTTGGCATAATTCTCCAATTTCTTCTCGATCTTGACTTACTCCGTTAGCTCTAGTGTTCACCATTCTGTTTGCGAAGGGATTCATAGTTAGAAAATAGAAAAAGAGCCTGATTAATTCATAATGGTTGAAACATAACATAAGTAGACAAGCTGAAGTTTTAAGTGCATCCGGAGTACACTACAAAATACGTCGGAAATTCTAAAATAATATGGTACTACTCGTCATCGCTAAGCCACTCATAGGGCGGATAAACCCATTCCTCGTGATTTATGTCGATGTCCTCTTCATCTTCCTCCTCGTTTTTGCTTAGATCTTCTTCGGGGTCGTCCTTGGGATTGTTCTCGAAATCGAGGTCCCATCCTTCATTGTGCCACTCCATAGGTTCCTCGGCTTCCTCATCTACTTCCTCTTCCTCGGGTGGAGCTTCATCGTTATTACCATTTATAAGGTGGTTCCTCGCTCCTTCCATAAGATATTTGAATTCCCAATGCTGGATAGACCTTCTAGCCACTACACAGGCGCGCTCTAATAGTCGTAGGTGGTAGTTAATCATAGCTCGTATTTCTCCCTCTGCGTTATCCTCGAATCTTACTGCGACTTGGGCTATGAGGTCTGAAGTAATCGTTGTTGAATCAACATGTGCCCGTTCTTGGACGTCCTCGCTCACTATAAAGAGTTCTTCGTCCTCTTCGAGTATTGCTGGGGGTGGTGCTATCTCATGCTCATCCTCAGAATCGTTGCTAGAGAAGTCGCTGCCAGCATAATCATTGCCGCTGCTAGACATAGCTAAGACATATATATGCAGATATAGATAAGTACATCTCCAAGTATTAAAAGATATTTCTAACGTAGTGAGTGCCTCGATCCTATCCCTGGGTTTGTTCGAAATCCGAAAACTTATGCTCTGATACCACTGTTGTCACGACCCAATCCTAAATAGTGTCCATGACCGGCCAACGAGCAAGCTCGCAAAGGCCTACAAATAATGAGTTTAGTGATTTCACAATAATATAAAAGTGGAAGCGCTGAACAATACCCACTGTGATAATTTCATTAATGCTTTTGGAATAATACATCAAAAAGGAGGCTCATAAACTGCCTCTACAATAAGAGATACATCAACGAGAGATATGATAAAATAGGAGTGCAATAAAAAGACTAAGCTCCAAGCTAATCCTCCTCGATACCTGAAAAGGGTTTTAGAAATTGCATAAGCATAAAGCTAGAGTGAATCAGAATATATCAGGGCTACAAGTTTCTATGGATAAACAACATATTATCAAAACCATCTTTCCTTCCTTTTGAACATAATACGTGAAGGCTTATTAGCCCAAAAACCTGTAACTGTATATGATTTGCCAAGTCAAGCCCATGGCCTTTTCAGTGTCCTTCGGCGCATAGCTTACTTTTGTTTGCATGTTTATTTCCATATTCATTTCGATGTTCTGACATGATTTTATCATGCTGCTCTTCACGGTACCAGTAATCTCTGGGGAGCTACCCCAGATAGCATAAATGCAGAGTCGTGATATCACTGTGATCAATCTATCTATTGATCCCTTATTTCCCCCTCCTCGCCAGTTTCTGACTCTGCCCCCGGCAGCGAGCTACCGTGTCACCGTTCATGCCGTTCAATCATAAACATCCATGGTGATAAAAGAGAATACATACCATTTTCCTTTTCGTGAAGAGACAATATAGTAGAGTGAATGCTCAACAGCATAAATAATACATTTGCAAATGATTAGCATGTTTAAAAGCTGTACGAGTAAATAAGGTACATAGTGATTCACCTTAATCCTTGGAATGATCATTCCACTAACTTTAAATCCTCAAATCTGCCAAAAGACAACTTTAAAACATTATTTCTAAGCTTTATTGCAAACTACTACTATTTGACACTATTCTGCCGAGTTGAGCTTGCCGGACAGGCTTTGTGAGACCCGCACATTTTAAAACGAGTTTATAATTTAAAAATTAATAAAGTGAATTGAAATTTTAATTTTTTCAATGGTAGCGATGAAAAATTTCTGGGATTGAATTAAATTGGCGAGAAATAATAAATTGAGGTTAAAAAAAAGAGATTGGCAAATTAAGTTGGAAATTTTAAAATTTTAAAACTCGTGGGCTAAACTTTTAATTTATAGATTTTTTTGGGATAAAAGAGTATTCTTTTTAATTAAATAAAAAAAAAAAGATATGTGACATGTGGCCTGTTGCATGGAAATGCAACAGGTGTTAGGATATGTTAACAACAAGCCTTTAATATAAAACAAAACTAAAATTAAACTAACTTATCCTCTACCCTCCCCTCCCCTGAATATACCCCAAACCAAAAAAATATGTACGCAACAGTAGTGGGAAAAAAAGAGAGTCGGGGAAAAAACATTTTCGGTGGAAAATTTCGCAGAAGAGGAAGCAGAAGCGGGGAGAGAGAGGGAGAAGAGAAGGGAAGAGAGTGACGGGGAGATCGAGAGAGAAAAAAGGGGGGGCTGAGGTTCGCGCGAAGGAGAAGGAGGGAGGAGAGGCGACGCACAGTGAAGGCGGCGACGGGCGACGAGCAGCGGTGGTGATGTCCTGCGGTGGTGGCTTGTGCGATGAGCGGCTGTGTGTGCGTCGGCAATGGAGGAAGACGGCGACCCATCTGTGACTCGGTGGTTCGTGGAAGGGCGGCAGCGACTCGGTTGTGCGCATAGGGTGTCCGCCTTTGACGTGTTTTGGTTGAGGTATACTTCTGTAGGTATATTTGTAGAGTATTGTGTGTGTGTCA
>NMUG010004908.1:0-13509 GCA_002855965.1 Monotropa hypopitys | reverse complement strand
ACAGGAACCCAATATCACACCTCCTACAAATGTAAATTACCGATTATTCATCCTTATGCCTCCCACAACATACGAACCACCAATTTAGATTTTGCAAGAATTAAAAAGAGTGCGCGGTATACCTGTCGATGCGACCACAAGCGGTGGTCGAAGTCTCGAACGTCGCGCGCCACTGGTTACCGTCGCTCGCTAAGACTGACACCTAGAGAACCCAACAACCAGTTACAATCGATGATAAACAGTTCGTAACACTGACACGAGAAGGACATAAGCTTACCCACTGACGCAAAGCTTCAATCGTCGCGCGACACTGCTCGTCGTCATTCGTTAAGGCGCTTTCCCGCGAAATCCAAGGAACAATCAACAATCGGCACACGTGGATTCAACACAATCGACCCCTTGTACGCACACCCCAAAACAGCTAAACGAGTGCCCGCAAACATACAGAGTCGCATACAATAAGCTTGCGTACAAGAATCGAATATACAACGTATATCTCGTACAGTCGTCGATACACCTTTGCCGCGAACCACAAGCTCAAGCCCGGACCACCACATCACCGCGCACAAGCGCGTCGCCGCCGCACATCGCCAGCTGCAGCCGCGCACCGCCACCCGCAGTCGCAGCCCTCCTGCACCGGCTACCCGGACCACCGCACCGCTGCCTCCATCTGTCTTTCCTGTGCCGGCACACCACCTCCACCAGACCACCACCCGTCGCGCCCTGCTACACCGGCCACCAGCGCCGCCGCGCGCTGGAGATGAGGGAGGAGGAAGAGAGAGCAGGGGTTCGGGACAGAGAGAGGGGGAGGGAGGCTGGTCGGGTGAGAGGGGGTAGAGAGAGCAAAACCGAGAGGGAGAGGTGAGGTGAGGGGAGTCGCCGGGAGGGAGAGGGTGCGGCGGGGTGAGGGAGAGGGAGGGGAGATGTCGGCGCCATGGGGAGATAGGGTTTCGGGATCCATTTGGAGGAGAAGAGGGGTACGGGGAAGAGGGACCCGACAATACACTGATGTATATATATATTTTTGATTTTATTTATTTATTTTTTTGATTTTAAGTTAAAAGAATTTAATTAAAATCCATACCTCTTTCGAACGAACCCCGAGGACCAATACGTGACCCGAATTCTACCACAACGACTTGCCCGCACTCAAAACACAAAACCTCACAAACCAAGACTTGTCTCACTCAGACAGGATCGGTAGAATAAAATCTGAACCGTAGGGAACCGAACGACGATAAAATTAAATCCCGAGAAAGATTTCATTAATTATTATTATTTTTTTTGAAACGGAGGGAAAAATAACTAAAATTTCCGGACTGTGACAGACCTCCTCTTCTCTTCTTCCCAACCTGTTCAGGACCGAAGGCCTGTCCTGCTCTGATCTGCTCATGCTCTGGTAAGGCTCCTGGTAGTCTCAACTATCTTCGGCACGACTGGGCGCTGGTGCCTCCTTTCGCTTTTCGGTGGCCTTGCGCAGGAGAGTCATCTCGTGCATGAGAGCGTCTATCTGCTGGTCCCTCCGACCCAAGTCTCCCTCCAACTTGCTGATATACTGCCTCGCGGTGAGCTTGGCCGGGGGGTCTGGACAGTCGCTGGAGTGGATGCTCGCATCGGTACGGGTGCGCTTAGGGGTACGGAGAGCAGAGTCCCCGATCCTGGCCACCTCTTTTCCCTTGTTCCTTCTGCCATCAGACTGGTTGTCCTTGGAGTTTCGGTCTTTGGAAGTCATCTTCAAGCTCCAACAGAGGTTTGAGTGTTTGAGAAAGGATCCCCAGCGGAGTCGCCAATTGTTGGGGGGTAAGACTTTCACACGGTGGTTCCCGGTTGCAAGCGGTGGAGATGGGTGGCTGGACCTAGACGTTAGGCTACCGACGGATGTCGCCGGTGGACCCTCCGATGGTAAAGTCAGCAAAGGATTTGTAGAGAGAAAGCAAAGTGGCAGAGCTTGGGGTAGAGTGAGAAGGTCTACCTCTGCATTGAATGCTCTTCCCTATTTATAGATCCATCGGGGAGTGAGAGACACGCGCTTCGGCGCGGTTGTGTTGCTGTGACACGTCATGGGACAATGCGCCTGTCCTCCCTGTGCGCCTGAGCGTGTGGCCGACCGGTCGGCTCTGACAGTGTCAGGCGCCGCCGCCTGACAGCATTGGGCGGCAGAAAAACTGATAAAGCATGTCTGGCATGCGACGGGAATCACAGAAAAGCTGATTCCTTTGTCGGGCGTGTGTCTGCCATGTGCGCAAAATCCGGGATGCTGTCTCCGAGGGAATCTTTGCTGTAAACGAGACATTTGTCCTATCTGGCCGAAGAGGCATACTTCGGTGAAGCTGGCTGTTGACCGGGCCGTCCCTGGGCAATGAACCTTCTGCACATAAGTGACCCCGATGGAGCTTCCCGCGTCGGCCCTTCCTCTATTCGGTCGCATGACCTTGCTTTCCTGTTGCTTCGGCTAGGCACCTCCTCTGGGCTGTGAGTCTTCTGGCCGGAGAGAGCCCCAGGGAGGCCCTGACGCCGGTTACGCACTGCTCGACCGTCTGAGAGCTGGCCTGTGTTGTGGTCCTCACGGCGGAGGTCATGGCTCCGGCCTTTTCTTGGTTCGGCCCCCAACAAAAAGAAGGATCTTTACATGGTTTTTTATAGACTTAGAAAAGACATGATAAAGTGCTTAGAGACATTATATGGCGTGTCTTGGAGAGAAAAGATATAACAAAAGAATATATTGATGTGGTTAAAGACATGTATGAATGTGCTGTCACCCCTATTAGATCTCCTGTAAGTGAAATAAGTGAATTCTCAATACAGTATGATTACATCAAGTGTCTGCTTTGAGCCCTTCTCTTTTTGTTCTAATTATGGACGAGTTGACTAGATCCATTTAGGATGATATCCCATGGTGTATATTATTTGCAGATGATGTTGTCTTGGTAGATGAAAATGCAAGAGATGTTAATACAAAATTAAAAACTTGGAGAGAAACATTGGAGTCACAAGATTTTAGGATCAGTTGGAGTAAGACATAGTACATGGTCTGTAAATTTAGCGATAATCAAAGTACCAATGTTGACATAATGACCATCCAAAATAAGGAATTACCAAGAAGTGATTGTTTTAAGTATCTTGGCTCAATTGTTAGCAAAGATGGAGAGATCGCACAATTGTTAGACACATAATTAAAGTTGGATGGATCAAGTGGAGGAGTGCTGCAGGAGTGTTATGCGATTGTAGGATACTTACAAAGTTGAAGGGAAGTTCTACTGTATGGCCATAAGGCTAACCATGTAATACATTACAGAGTGTTGAATGACTAAGAAACATATGAGTAAGATGAGTGTCACTGAAATAAGAATGTTGAGATAGATGAGTATGGTAAAACTTTGCGAGATAGAATTAGAAACGAAAACCTTCGCGATATTTTAGTAGTAGCGCCGCTAGAAACCAAAATGAGATATGATAGATAGATGGTGATAGAGTTATGATAGATGGTAGCACTACGGGGAGGGGTAAACCTAAATTTACTTTAGAAGCGATAGTTCGTAAGGATCTAATTTTGCTAGATATAACGGAACACGATGCATTCGACAGAGCACTTTAAAAATAAAGGATTCATGTAGGCGACCCCATTTGATTTGGACTTAAGGCTCGGTTTGGTTTGGTTCCCGCATGCTTATTTCCTACGAATTGTCTTTCTATCGTGGTGATGTGCAACTGCTTTTAGAAATGTGTGCTGCATGTGATGTTGAAAACACTATATTAATTCAGAGACCGCATACATTTCCGAGATGCTTACATGGCCCTTTTTTGGACTATCGGTACTGTAGAGTGTCATATTAGCAAAGCCAATCAGAAAATTGTCATTGAAAATATCAGAATTGAAGAACTTGAGGGTGATGTCTTTCTTATGAATATGCAAAATCTGTAACTTCCATGTCTTTTCCTATCACGACAAATGGAAGGATGTTTTAAGTGGGATTCGATGTTAGTGGGGGACATGGCTCATTCATCCTGACTCTGCTCTGCTAGGAACAACCTTACCTGTTTCTTAAAGACCTTGACAAGACGCTACACCATCATCGAACATGGGCTTTCTGGGGGAGAAGGCTTATTTAAACCGAATCTTCCCTACCAAAGAATAACACCATGTGCTTCATGCAGATCCGGAATAACATCTCCCTAGTTGCTGATCACACCCCGAGTTTTTTGCATAGAGAAAACTGGATTGCGGATGAAACAGGGTCAGGCCGTGGTTGGAGTATGTAACAACTAAAAGATGTTTTATCCCTGCAGTTATAACATGAATACATCAAATAGAGTTGTATCTTATTTGCTGCCTTCCGTTCTTGTCCTGTCCTAAAGACCTGCTACAAACAGAGAAAAAAATTAGATGTCTTTTTTACAATTGCGTTATTTCTTCCTCCCTGGAAAATTCATGACAAGATATCTATTCCAGACAATTTTGAGTTTTTGACCCTCTCCATGTTGGTATCATCACTCTGTTGGAGGGTGAGAGAGCTACATGTACTGGAAGTTCGGTTTACTAGGTAGTACTACTGTGCTTTCTTGGTAAATTTTAGTGAAACAAACATTTTATTTATCTGGGCAATACATGGACGACAGATTAGAACTATTGTTATTGACAAACTGGAGGGTAGATCACGTAGGCGAATGAAACAAGCAGACAGCTCTTTTAGGAGTATTTTTGTGCTGATCAATGTTGGTCCCAACATTGCGTACAATCTGGGTTTTGCACAAGTGGCTGGCCCTATAGTTGAAGAATACATTTGTGTTAGTGGTTGCTAATTTAACAACTTAACACCATTTTTTGTTTGAATAAGTTTGACTTTATATAGACGTGATAGTTGACTTCACATACTGTGATAATGAATTTATGCAACATGGAAGGGAATCCCATGAACCGCTTTAAAGAGATTGGGAGAAGGCAAGGTCTTTCCCTACCTGATAACCTTTCTCAAAGAGGGTCATTTATACATGTAGCTACTATTTGCTATCTAATTCTAGTGTGCTCAATGTTTGTTGTCTAGAACGTGCTATGAATTCTGGTAGTAAGTGGTAAAGATTCAATCCAATGTTTTAAGGTCTAGAATTTGAGTATGAGCACAACCACTTTGCGTATTATTACCAAAGGTCTTATCATTTTCCCTTCCCAGACACCCATTAATGGGTACCATCTAGTCATTGATTTGATTTATAGGCTTGCTTCACCACTTGACAAGTATGGCTTGCTCGTTTTGCACCGTGTTCCACTAATTGTGCCCACATCAATCATTTTTTACCATAACATGATCCCTACATGTTCTTAGCTTGCTAGATGCTTCCACTTCAATGAGCCAATCTACTTTAGATCTTTATAGGCCTTCCCATAACCGAGAAGAGAGAAATTTGGGGGGAGGGATTAAGCAAAAATAAAGAGAATGGTCAAGATTTGGATTTTGGGTTAACTAGATAGCCTATCTTTAATGTGCATTACTGATGCTCTGAATTTTGATTAGAAAACAAAGTAATGAGCGCAGAAAGTGAATTGGATCTCTAGACATGCCCTTTCTGATGCCTTCTGAATTTAATTTGGGGGCGTGATGCCATGACATAACGTCCCTTGAGTTCCTCAATTTTTTGAGGTATAGGGGTCCCATTATTTTAGCGGTAGAATTTTCTGAGAATATACTACCAAAGTTTAGCTCTGTCTCCTGTCCTCCACCGCCCATACCTCTATCGATTGTTGATTACATGGGTAATGTTATTGTTATTGTTGTAGAGAGCCATCCCTTCAAGTATCTTGAACTTCATATGGATATTTAGGCTATTCTTATTGAAAGTCAAAATCTATTCTTTTTTTGCATGCCCTTCCTTTTCAAGTTGCAATTTATGCACTTTGTTTTGAAATCGAATAGTTGATGATGGCATGCATGGCTTATTATCCTAAGAATATTTTGTTCTATTCATGATTTTGGCTAAGCATCTCATCCACTTGTTTACATTGTTCTTTGTCATCTGTCTGAGTTGTATGATGGCGTGAAGATGTTGAGCATGATGTTGGATGCTAATCATTTTATTTTGAAGCAGTGGATTAAACATTGCCCTGTTGTTGAAAATGTAGAGTATGAGGTGAGAGAGAAGCCGACTTTAAGCACATGGATGCGAGGTGGATTAGATTATATAATGTTGCAATACTTGAACATTGATGGAATCCGTACCGTTGGCAGTGTTCTTGGTCAAAGTATTGCTCTTGATTACTATGTGCGACAGGTTAGTATCTTATCAGCTTATTAGTTTCTAGATTATGTAGTTTTGGACATCAAAGGGTTTCCCATAAGTCATGACATTTCTTCTTGTAGGTTGATGGTATGGTTGCTGAGTTCACTGATATTAATCGGGGAATGGAGAAAACTGGAACCTTTACAATGGAAAGGAAAAAGCTTTTTCAATTAGTGGGCAAGGCAAATTCTAACCTAGCTGATGTGATTCTTAAGCTTGGACTTTTTGAGAGGTAATGTTCAATCGGAAGTATTGAAGCAAAATGATTTTGTATCATTTTATTCCAAAGGGACAATTTCACCATTCTAAAAGTGGGTTTACATAGGACGTGCCAAGTCATATTTTAAGACTTTATAGTCTTATTCTCGTTTTCCCATCCATCTCTTGTTTCCAACATCCAACCGTATCTGGGCAGCTTCTCTTTCCGTCAATCTAGTCTTTATTTGGTCTTCAATAAAGCAATGCTGTCTTCTTTTAGAGTCCGAATATATGAGGTGGTTGAAGTTTATTTTAACTGCTGAAGTGGAATGGTCCTTCCTGTGGCTTGAACTTCTAATTTGTTTCAGTAACGTCAAAGCCTTATAAGAAAGAAAACATGACTGGGAAATGTCGAACCTATATGTTTTGCTATGCCTTGTAACCTTTTATTTGTAGCAATTAAGATTTTTTGTTTAGTTCTTTGGTCATTTTAGCATTATATTGCGAGTCCAATTGGTATATAGTACAGGTTAAGGATATTTGCTCACATGTTTAAACTTGGGGTTTTATTTGCGCTTCATTCCTTGCAATTATGATACTCTTTGGCAGTGTATGTGTGGTTTGTCTATTCTATTTATAAAGGGAGAGCATGTTTTGGTGTTGACAAAAAAATGTCATTGTGTCAATTTTTTGTATTCTAAAAAATGCCCATCCTGTAGCACACAAGTGTGTGTGCCCAAACCGCTAGTTACTAATAAAGTATGTCGGCTTATTCAGATCAGACATAGCATGGAAGGATGCTAAATATGCTCAGATATGGGAATATCTCAGAGATGAATTTGAGTTGACTCAGAGATTTGCAACTCTTGATTTTAAGTTGAAGTTTGTGGAGGTACCATATTGCCTGTATTATGGAGTTGTTCAGTCAATATTTGTTAATCTGGGATTTGCCATCTACGTCTTTGCTGCTTCTTGTTTTTGTTCTTGTTCTTCTTTGGTTAGATAATCTGGAGTACTGCGATCCAGATGACATGCTACGTTGTTTGACATTTTGATATTTTCTTGCAGCACAATATTCGCTTTCTTCAGGAGATCCTTCAGAATAGGAAGTCAGATTTTCTGGAGTGGCTCATTATTATATTAATTACTGCTGAAATCCTTGTATCCGTGTATGATATCGCCCATAAGTCTGCGATTACATCTCTATAGCTTTAGCTTCCAATGATACTTGAAAGTGGAGCTACTTTCATTCTAAGCGAGGGCAATTGTTCTGTATATACTCTGCATATGGATCGATACAGATCTGATAATGCAAGTTCTTTTTGTCACCTGTGATTTCGTTTAAGTTCATTATTTGAATTTGTGGTTTGTTCCTTTTCTTTTCCGTTTTTTTGCTCGTTACTTGAAGATAGATCTTGTCATTTGCATTGAAATTAGTCTTATTTTTCAATTTCGAATATCTATTGCATAAATGGTGGGGTATGTGCATCAAAGCATTTGTCTCCTTTTGTAGCTTGATTTCCCGAGTACTTCAATGGCAAGGTGACAAGGCATGGGGTTCTTGTTCTTTCCTTCCGATCCGCCTGTATATTTTGAGCTCTATTGTGTCTCAGTATTGTATTTGCATCAATGACTTTCTCACATGGGATTTTCCCTCATGTGCTTGCAAGTTCTATTTCTCATTCTTCTCTTCAACCACAGACTCAATATATGGATTACTAAATTCTTGTTTACTTTGAAAGCCCGAATCATTAATGAAGCAGGCTAAAAGAAAGACGAAGTAAAGATTTTCGGCAATTGCACAATTGATTTGTCAGGATAATTCGTGCTACTTGCTTGATGATGTGGGTTGCCACGGGCCATGTGATTTCAATTTAAGTTTCTACAATTGTTAGTTTGCCAATTGCAGGTTTATGTGAAATCCTGATTCAGTAACTTCCTTGGATTGTTTATCCGCTGCACATTCCTGTGTATTTACAACAATGTTTTATCAGAAGATGGAAATATAATGCTCAAATATTCTATGGTTTGCTCACCTGTTGTTACATGTAGTGTACCATATCACACAAACGCGGGGTGTTATACATCATTTCAAATCATAATGTTTATACGTAATGCCGGAGTGCAAGTTCTCTTACAGGATCAAATCACTGGATTGGATTCATTTGAAGTGTAACACTAAACACCTCATGAAGCAATGCTAGCTTCTTACCGCCATATGAGCTTACTATGGCGTACGATACCTGTTCATGTGTTGCATACAGGAAAGCAGTTAGCACTACTGGTAATTTATGCTATGAAATGTGGGTTACTTCCGTGTATTTCAGAAGGGACTTCATTTCAACTTAATGGTTTTTTGTAAGCTGCATAAGTACTATTTAACCTCACAGAACAGGCTAAATGTATTTGAAGAGTTCAGATGCAGTGAAGGACCAGTGGATGTAATAAATGTCTGCTACTAGATATGAGGTAGTGATACATGTATCAGCTTTTATATAGATATGATAAAAACTTCTGAAATGTTTCAATGTTCTTTGTTACATAATGGGCTTCTAAAGTTTCTTTGCCACTTTACAGTCCTGATTGATTAGTGCATGATCTTCATGATTGGTTGTGTTGTGGCGCGGAATTGTGTACTGGAACTCAGTTAGACGATGGAGAGGAGCTTCTCCAACGGTTTCTTTTAGGGTGTTGGCCTGCAGTTCTCTTACTGGGATAGCGGCAAGAAACCTCTTAATAAATTCTTTGCACGAAGACCTGCCTTCACATAGTTCTATTTTATGGCAACTTCTTTTATCCACTTTTCTTCCCGCGTTGCTTGATTGATCAACTACAGCCTTTCTTTGTATACTTTCTTTGTTGAACTTTAATATGTAAGCTTTATGGCACCCCTCACACAGCCTCTCTCCTAGCGTGTCGATTATGTAAAGTGCATTCGGTTCTATTTTTAGAACGAAGAAATGATCGTTCCAACTCACAATATCGATATCTTCTACCAATCTTGACTTGCTGCTTTTGGATCCCCTCCCATATATTGTTAAAAGACAGCCCCTTCCAGGAGTTCCAACTCATTGGTGAACTTTCAAGCTCAAATTACCCTACATATGATTTCTCATGTACCACCTTCAGCGTTTGAACTTGTGCTTGTAGTACAGTATCAAGATCAAAGTGCTGATCTGAAAACTTCTCGCTATTGGCCTCTTCTTTGCATAGGTTTCTCCATTCTTTTGATCCCTCTCTGATCAATTTATCAATTTCACATCTCAGCTGTAGCATTCCTGGTTTCTGATGCAGCCAATCAGCTTTAACTGCCGCCAGAACAGTACAGGCTCCTCCACCTGATGGTTTCTCACTCCGTTGATCAATAGAAGCTAGAAACTTTTCTGTCACTAGCTCCAAACTTAGATCTCTACTTATCTACTTTCTCCAGCTTCCTATCACATGGGACCTTATCATGTTCTGGTTGTGAGGGTGATTGGTGGCAATGACGGTCATTATCGGTGTCATCGCCACCATCTACTTTGTTCAAGAGTGTAATATCTCTAGGATAATCTGGCACTCTAGAAGCTATCCTTAGATTTTTCAATAAGAGAAGCCCGATTAATGAAGGTTTTTGCATGGATTGATATTGTCGGTTTCCCTCTCGGTTGTCTGCCTCATAAAATTCAAGTTTTTCATGCACAAGGCTATCAAGTAGTAAATTTGTTGCTACGAGGGTTTTGTAGATACGTTCAGGTTCCTCGTCTGAATCAGCAGAAGAGCTGATCATTGCATTGCTGGTTGGTTTATGATGTCTTATGCAAGGTGACAGATGGTAATAGCTGGATTTGGAGAAAGAGGGTGCACAGAGTTGTTTCTAGGTGTCGGTTGGAATTCAAGAGAATTGAGCTTCACCTGCAAGTTTCCTGGCAGGATATCATAATTCTTGATAAAGTTTGATCTCGACTTATTGTTAGTCTGGTATCAAGAGTGGACCATCTGATGCTGCACCTGACTGGAAATTGATGATTTTCCCTGGTACGTCTGTTTGACCAGAAAATTTGGCAATATCCATTCTGAGTTTGCCACAGACCGATGCTCTGGTTTTCGATTGCACACCTAAGCCCTGGTAATTATTTTGGCATGTTAGTGTAGTTCGCTTTTAAATAATATAATTTATTTGTGGAATTATAGGGATTTTGTACTTACATGAACCTCGAGGTTGATCATCTGGCTGCTGAGTTTTTCAGTTTCAACTTGCAGTCGTGATCAAAACCTTCATTTAAGTGGACTTCCATCAGAACTTACAAACTGGTTTGAGGTAACACAATTCTTTCTTGGAGCTGCCCATTCTACATGTACTTCGATTGCACAACTATCCTTACTTGGTATATCTGCCTTTGACAGACCTTCAAGGTTACATATTACGAGGTGGAGCCTGAAACTCTTTGTTTCTGATTTTGTTGCAGATATGTTCCAGTTCGGCATCTTGGGTTCTCGTGTTCTGCCGATGGGAGCGCGCGAATTTTCTTGCTCTTGCTGTGGGGAGAAGCCTGTAAGGTAATGATAACTCGTTTACACTGGGTAAAGCCGAAGTTTTTGGATTTTTTGGGGGATGGTAAATAAAAGAAATTTTCGAGTCACTTTCAGATTATATAAAGCTATGGGGTGGTTATTTGTGATCTCCCCTTTTGACCACTTCAACAATAAACTAGCTTCTTGTTGATCTAGCATCATCTTTGCACTTTTGTTTCTTTCCCACTTGTATTCTATGTGCAAAAGAAAGGCATGTTACATCCTTGAAAGAACAGTTCTTTCAATTTCATCAACTGTTGCCTTGAAAATTTTGTCGTTACCAAAATGATTTGTTTCATGTTTTTATTTTCTTGCAGAACACAAAATAGTGTGGGTGAACCTCTATTAAGATTTCTTCATTTTTTGGAAAATGTTGCGGATGGAAATTATACGGAAGGGATTTCAAACTTTTTAGTGTTTTCATTTCCAAAAAGCATGAATAAAATGACAGAAAACAGATTTTAAGGGAGTTGATACCTATGTCTTTGTCTCTCTATTGTTTCACTTGTTCTCATAATCATCAAACCGTGAATCAAAGTGGTCTTTTTCTGAACTACTTTGACCATGTCTTGATTTTTAAAATATGTAGATATAGTATACATATTAATGCCTTTGGATGGAACTATACGGTAGAATAGAAGTGATGACTTGAGGAAGGTGGTCTAGTAGGGTAGATTTATAGTTTGTATTACATGAAATGTGGATTCGATGAATTTGATTTTTAACCCTTTCTTTATTGAAAATGATTTAAATGACCCTTTTAAAGTTCTTTAAGTTAATTATATGTTAAATTTTGTCAATCTCCCCATATTACATTATTTATGTAATTATTATTAATCCATAGACCTATGAATTCATTGTTACAAGAATCTAAGATATATCACTGTGGTAACCGAACTATGCCAGACATTCGGGTTAGGTAAAACGGAGCAGACCCACGGGGCCTAGCCTATAACGAACAGATGATTCAATAGAATGGACTTGCGGGCTGGGCCTGGATGGTCAGTGAGAAGTTGTGACACGAGAAGTACAGTAGCATTGACAGTACCAGACCAAATGGGTGAGAACGGGCATGCATTGGTTAGCCAGACTAAGGCCCTGATGGTAGTAGCAATCGGGAGATGATTGGACCATGGGCCCTGGGCGGTAGGATTGTTAACATTAGCCCTTTGGTATGGTAACTCTCGGTCTTCGGACCACAAGCCTGTATAGACAGGAAGCATGCCTCTTAGCATGCGAGGGACAATAGTCCAAACAACACTGTACCAGAGCATGACGTATGCAGTCAGACTAGTTGGTCAGGGAAGCACCCCACAAGCCGCAAGGATCACGGAAGATCCCGAACATCTTGCTAGCAGAATGGGTATTGCGGGAGCGTTACGCTCCCAGGAATCATGTCGGGAATCCCGGACAGGAGCGGGATTGGTTGCCTTATCAGGAGTAGGACGTCTATAAATATGGAGGACAGACCAAATGGAAGAGGTACATGTCATTTCATCTTCCGACTTGCTGCCACTATACTCTTTGGGTTTTGCTCTATTCCAGACTCCTGACTTAGGCATCCGAGTTCCATTCAAGAGGACGGTGTCGGGTAGTACAAACCATCTTTGGTTGCAAGTTCAACCCTCGACGACAGTCAGAATAAATTCTTAGAGTTCCATCTAAAGGTCGTGGTCCCCGGAACTTATAATTGACGACTCCACTGGGGACAAGGAGCAACTCCATTGATTCTGATCGAATCATCATTCACTCCGTTATAATGTCTCCGCCTGAGCTTCCAGAGGGAACATATCCGCAACAACAAAATCCAGAGGATGCCATCATCCTTCAGACCGTGAATGGCGTAGCTTCGCCTCCCGATGGGACTGGAGGAAGCAGGACTACGGGAACAGGCGTGCCAAAAAGACCCTTGAAGTATCAGGGTTTTCGAGAGCTCTCTCAAGTCTTCTTGGCCCGGTTCGTGACAAGCACAAAACAGAAGGAGACTGACACTCTCCTGGCGCTCCGGATGGGGAAAGAGGAATCCCTCCCGAAGTACGCATCACGATATTGGGAAGTGTATAACAAACTCGAAGGATGCACCTTCGGAATAACAGTATTGTCTTTCAAAATGGGATTGGACCCCAGGAGCAGGTTGTTTGAAGACCTCACCCTCTCCATCCCAACAAGCATGGACAATCTGATGTCCCAGATTGAAAAGCACTGCAGCCTGGAGGAGACCCGGACTGAATAGCTTAAGGCCGAGCCCAACGTTAGTTCGAAATTTGGACCAAGGATTAGGGATGGCAACGGTTTGATTCTGTTTTTCTGGATATCCGTATCCGAAATCCAAAATCTGAATTGTATCTGTATTTGAACTGAAATCCGGACGGTTATAAAAATACATAATCGTATCCATATCCGCGGTTATCCGAATCCGAACGGATATTCGCGAATTGTATTTTTTTTAAAAAACGTATTATATTAATATCCAAAAAATATATT